>CAUYPK010030280.1:0-59244 GCA_963574355.1 Loris lydekkerianus
CAGTAGGTTAAATGCTGATACCCTCACATCAGATACAGCTGAAGCTCTGTTTGGACATACAGATGATGATGAGGAGGAATCCAGTTTTGAAGGATTTTAACCTTTGTGATTTAGCTTGATTACCTGTTAAGCTAAGTGCACTGAATTAAATAACCTGTATGACCCGAGTATAAGCCGAGTTCGGGTTATTCGGCACAAATTTTCGGCACAAAAAACTCAGCTTATACTTGAGTATATACAGTAGTTTTATTTCTGGGTTCTCTAGTCTGTTCCACTGATCTGTGTGAGTATTTTTATGCCAGTACCATGCTGTTTTTATTACTAGAGCCTTGTAGTATAATTTGGAGTCAGGTGATGTAATGCCTTCAGTTTTGTTCTTTTAGTTTAGAATTGCTTTGGCTATTTGGATTCATTTTGGTTCTGTATGAATATTAGAATTATATTTTCTAATTCTGTGAAAAATAAAGTTGATATTGTTATAGGAACTGAATTGAACCTGTAGATCACTTTGAGCAGTATAGGAATTTTAACAATATTGATTCTTCTGATCCATGGGAAGAATCATGGGATTCTGGAGTGAGGGAATTTTTTCCATTTGTTTGTGTTATCTATTTGTTCTTCCATATGTATTTTGTAGTTCCCTTCTTATAGATCTTTCTTCTCCTTGGTTAAATGTATTCCTAGGTATTTTAATTTTTTGCAGCTCTTGTAAATGGGATTAAGTTCTTGATTTGGTTGTCAGCTTGGTCTTGTAGCTACCTTGCTTTCTCTTGCCACAGGGCCATGACACAGCTTGTCCTCTCTGCCTAGAATGTTCTTTTCTGCCTCTTATCCTGGCTGAACTCTACTCATTCTGTTGGTCTTAGCCTACAGATACCTACCAATGGAAGCTGTAATAGTTACTTGGTGTGTCAACTACACTGGACTACAGGATGCCCCAACAGCTGATAAAACAGTATTTCTGTGTGTATCTATGAGAGTATTTTTGAAAGCAATTGATATTTGGGTAAGTAGACTGAGTAAAGAAGAGTCTCTTCACCAATGTGGGCAGACATCATTCAATGTCTGAGGGCCTGGATAGAACAAAAATGCAAAGGAAGGGTGAATTGGTTATCTTGTCTTGACTTGGGACATTCTTTCATCCTCTTCTGGCCTCAGATGTCAGAGCTCTAATGGTTTCAGGGCTTTGGGCATGTACTTACATCCCTGGCTTTCCTGGTTCTCCAATTTGCAGACAGCAGATGGTGGAACTTCTCAGACTCTTTCCATGATAAATCCTCACTTATCTGTCTCTCTTTCTATCCTATTGTCTCTGTTTGTCTGGTGCACCTTGACAGTGCTGTGAATGAAGGCCCCTGGAGCTGCACTTTGATGCTTGCCTGCCTTCCCCAGCTAGCCCAGTCCCTCCTGTTACATGCCACTTTGTGGTCTATGTACTATTATAATCTTATGGTTGGGTAAATATTCATGAAGGTCTGTTACCTTTATGAGATTTAATCTCCCTGGGGGCAGTACTATGAATATTTTGGCCTGGCATTTAGTCCAGTACCTGGCACAGAGTAAATGCTAAGGAAAGGTTTGTTGACTAACTGATTGAGTGAAATAAATTAATGGATGAGAAGAACCTGTTGTAACATTCTGTGCAGCATATATGCATGATACCCAGAAAAACAGCCATTGCCAGACTCCAGGGAGGCTTATTCCTGCTCTGCTCTTTCTCTGTAACTAAGGTAGTCAGCCTTTGTGTGTGTGTGTGTGTGTGTGTGTGTGTGTAGGGGCCAAAGGGAAAAGAAATTAAAATATTGATTAATACAAGCAGGAAGGACAGGTCTATGAAGGTGTTCTTTTTGCTTGATTGTTTAACCCATAAGTACGTGCCATGTGCTAGCAATGGGTTGGGCAAAGAGAGAGATTCAAGCATGAAAAGTCACTGTCCTGTCCTGAAGGAAGTCACAGAATTTTAAGGGAAATAAATGATTATAATAACAGGTACCCTAACAGTTATAATACAGCTGGTGATTTTTAAATAGTTAATTTATGTCAGATCTTGCCACACACACTCTAAGACATTGGCCCTTTTATTTTCTCAACAACTCTTCAAGGAAGGAATATGGCTCTTATTTTGTGAATTAAGAAATCAAGGCACAGAGAGGTTAAGTCATTTTTCCAAGGTCACACAGTAAAACTCTACACTCTTAGATTCTGTGCTGTATTCTTGTAACACAAAATAGAATAGTATGAAGGGCCAAAATGTATAAATAGTGCCTTAGGAATTCAGAGAAGGATACCCATGTGCACTTAGACACCTGGGGAAGAATGGCCTTTGTGTGTGAAGGTTAGGTAGGATTTTGAGAGTTGGCTATTTGTCAGGGTGGGATGGCTTCAGGGTGAGTAGATAAATGGAAGAGTCATAGGGAGCAAAGGCATAGAGATGAGAAATAGTGGGGGGGGGGGCTTGAGGGGAATAGAGGATAGTTTAGTTTAGCTGAATCCAAGAGTTGTGAAGAGGCAGGCAGAGAGGCCTTAAGAAGTGAGTGGGATCAACCTGGTTGATCAACATGTTACCATTTCAGGCCTCCTTGCTGGATGTGAGCAAGGGACAGATAGAAAGACAGTGATGAAAATGATGCTTCTGTGCTTGAGGTTCTCCTGATGTGGGGAGCAGGCAGGCAGTTCTGACTTGGACAGGTGAGGGCCCAGTCCTGGCATCTGTGAGTCCCAGGCCAGCAGGAAGGCTGCTTATTGGAGGACAGAGCAACACCAACTCAAATGCTCCTCAGTTGCTCCACAGAAGCCCCTGACAAGGTTCACCACTGTTGAGGGGCCCAATCCAGAGGGGCAGCCAAGGCCACTCATCAAATCAAGCCATCTTCTGGGCTCCTTCCCTGCAAGGCAGCAAACTCTGCTAAAAGTCCTTGGGAACCCACACATTTCCCCTGCACAGAACTTACCCCATCAAGTGACTTTCTCACTTGTAATTTATGCTATTTCCATATCAGCCTCAGTTAGAGACAGGAGGGAGAAGAGAGATGAAGGGGTGAAGATTGTGTGCACCTATCTGCTGTGTGGAATGACTGCTGGAGAGGTCTCAGAGAGGCATGGTGGGGGCTGCTGAGAGCTGCCGAGAAAACATATGAATTCTGTCATTGTAAGTGAAGATTAAACAGTGGAAAGAACGGGGCTTTGCTGGCAGCCACTGGATTAACAGCTTGTAGATTTCAATAATCAGTTTAAAGTTGAGTTTATCACGCATGCCGAGAAACCAGGCTTCTTAAGATGAGCTATACCACTGTTGCTGGAAATGGTTGAAAGCCACAGAGCCGATTTGCAGTTTAAAGATGTCACCCTTCAGAGAAGAATTGCCCACTCTTAAGGTAGTAGCCTGTTGGGCAGGAGAGAGGCTGTTGATTTCTTAAAACCATGAATTTGAATGTGTCCCTGAGAAATTTCTAGGATGGTGACTGGAATGAACTGGTCCAAGAAGAGATAGCAGCACTTGGCAGCCAACAGAGAAAAGCTCTAAATTCTTGGCTTGGAAACCTCAGTCTTCTCTGGGGAGGCTCCTGAGCGCATTTACAACCCCACTTCCTTGGCTCCCTCCCAGGGCTTTCCTCCGAGGACCTACCTTCCCTGAGCCAGCTTTGCAAGCATCCTTTCTGCCGAAGAGTTCCTCCTTGTTTTTACCTGTCCACTGAAAGGTCTCTGACTTCCCAAAGTGGGGCGTCACCCTCTCTGTCCAGTAGAGCCCATCATGTGACTCCTATCAGAATGGAAGTTCCAGGAAGCAGATGCTTTCTTCAGGGTTTCTCTGCACATCTTAGTGCTTGCCCGTGGCCACCACCCCAGATACTATCCATTCATTCATTTTTGGCTTTCCAGCTACATTCTTTTCCCCGTGGTAGCCAACTCAGTCCCCAAGTGTGCCATGAACTGTCACAGTTCTGGACCTTTCATTCATTCCTTTGTGCATTCAACATTCGTCTATGGAGTGCCTACTATGTGCCAGACTTCTCAGAGATCAGTGACAATTGGACAGGGGACACAAGACATGCAGTGGAAATGCATATCTGAGATGTAGGTGGGAAATTTTTAGAAAGCAGCATGCACTTTTGAGTTGCTGAATGGGAGGTGTGCTGAATGGGGTCACCTAGGGATGATAAGAATCAAGTTGCCACTAGGAAAAGCAGATCTAGGAGCCAGAGCACTAGGGATTCCTGGTGACATCATGAAGACTGAGGTTCAGCCATGACTGATCTACCCTAGAATTTTCATTTAAATGAGCCAATCAGTCCCCTTTTTGCTTAAGCCAGTTTAAGGTGAACTTCTACCAAATATAATCAGTATTCTCACTAACATGAACAATAACACATCTGCCCTTGTGGATACAAAAAACTATCCTTTGTCCTAGGGGTTATTTTAAACCTGGGTCTACAGCACCCTCATTTTCTCGCTGCCAAGGATGTAGTGGGATGTGGTTAATTTGCTTGTTTCTTATCATCTATCTTTGCCCTTCAGGCTTCACTGGGCTGGAACCTTTTGCTGCATCTCAGAGCAGACCTGAGGTGGATGCCTTTCCCACATCTCCTGGAGTACACGGGATTAACAACATCCACGCATTTAATGATAAGCTCTAAACAGTTGAAGGAAGGAAGTTGAAGGAAGTTGATTCTGAGGCCATAGTTTATTCTTGCTCATGTTGATTAATAATTAGATGTCAGTATCTCCCAGGATTTGAGGATGAACAGTTGTTGTTCCTGTGGCTTTTGTGTGTGTGTGTGTGCGCGGTATTGGGTATGTATTTTTGTCGTTATTGCTATTGTTTTTCTGTTGGGTCTTACTTTAGTTGCCGTTCCTCTTCTGCCCCTTGAGATCTTGAGGTCCCATTGTTGCCCCAGGGACTGAGAATGTTTCCGCACATTAACGAAGACTGCAACGGGTGTATTTTTAGTTGGCTTGTTTGCATCTGTTCTCTCCCTGTTCCTTGCCTGATTGACACCTGCTGGGTGAGGGGCACAGAAGCAGAAGTTTGCTATGGGAGTCATTTGGCTGCAGTGGCTGGCTTCACGGCACCCCTCTGATTGTTTCCAGCCTGTAAGGGGGTAGGGAGATGTCCATCTCTTTCATTTCCATTGTTTAAATGGACTGCAAAGGGGGTAAGCTTGGCTTGTTTACCACTTTTCCATGGCTAGTGGATAAGAGATATTAGGCTTGCCAGAGAGCAGTGCTTCCAAGATGCACAGATGTCCAGGGTGGAGGGGCGGCAGGGCAAGCACTTGGTGACAGTCCTTGTTCTCTGCTGGATGGCCGCAGGGCCCTTTGCTAGCAGGGAAGCTGCTCAGGGGCCAGGTGGGAAAAAGGTGACACACTCAAAGGGAGGTAATAGTTAAGAGACTTTAATAAGGGGACAATTCACAAAGGCATAGGGATGATTAAGGGAACAGCAAGTTGGGGGGAAACACCTTAAAATTAGTAATAGAAACCATTAGTCTACCTGCTCCCCATCAAAACAGAAAACACTTACCACACTTCAAGAAAGCTACAGCTCAGAAGAGGGTGCTGTTTACAGTAGAGGAATGTGGCTAATGCAAACTCGTGGCTGGGCTGGGTGAGAATTGGGGGTAGGAAGACTCTCTTATCTGTTGGATCCTTGTGTTGGCCAAACACAACTCCATGAGGTCTTATTGATGTGGTCTGTGGATACCAGCTTCCTGAGGGTATCACGCAGGGTGGAGGAGGATAGAGAGGGGTTTTAAAAGAAAAAAACAATGTCTGGCTCTGCAATGCTATCCTCTTGTTTCAGACAGGGCTTTCTGGGATATAAGAAACAGAAACCCACTCATGGTCACTTTGAAGAGAAGCAAGTGTCAGGACTGGAACCTGAAAGTTGGGAATGTGGGATGTGGCATTTACAAAGACCCCTTACAAAGTTTCCCAGGGAGACTTGTGCGGATGCTACTTGGGGTGACAGAGGGAACAAATAATCTATGAACCCCCTTGCCATCCTGAGTCTTCAGCCTTGTGGGGGAGAGGCAATGGTGTCTGGTTATTGTAAAGGTTGACAGAGCTTGACTATGCACTGTTTGTAAGGCTTACCAACTTCTTCTCAAAGTAAAAAAGCGATGCACTTTCATTCAACAAGCCACACGACAAAAAGACATATGAAGAAAATGTCAACTCTTTTCACCATCCCAAATTCCACTCCTCCAGTCTAAGAAAACAAATTTACCAGTTTGGTATATATCCTATATCCTTTGTTAGTTTTCTCTTTGCTCACTCAAACATATTTCAATGTTTATAAAATATATTAGAACCTCCATAGTTGATCACCTCCCTACATTGGCCACCCTTAAGTTGACTTAATTTTCATAGACTGGATGTCTATGTAGCCATACAGTAGGCGTAGCTCCTTATGTTGACCAGTCTGATATAGGGCCTTTGGTGGTCAATTTGCAGAGGTTCTACTCTATTCAAGAAGTATTTTTTTCTTCAAAAATGGAATCATATAATGTACACAACCCCACGATCAACTTTTTTTTTTCACTAAAAATGAAATGGGTATTTTTCTAGGTCAATTCATATCTATGGTGTAAACTCATTCTTTTTGATTGCTTCCTAATATTTCATAGTGTCCATGTGTAAAGATTTTGCTAGAGAATCACTCATCCCTTTCACAGAACTCTTGGTGAGCTAGCAAGTGGAAATTGCCATAAATAAGGCTCACTTTTTGTCTCCAAGGATTTCCAGGCCCACTAGGGCTATAAGAGTTGGGCATGGGACAGCAGAGCTCACAGGTCAAGCAACCTGTAGGTGGTGCATAGTGGCCTATGTGCTGGAGGCTTTAGGGAAGGCCGTGTGGGCTGAGAAATCCCATGGAGGAAAGATGATTTGAGCTGGACCTTGAAAGAGAGGGAGAGCTATTACTGACATTTTAGGCAAGAACAGCAGCACCAATTAGGGACTAATGAAGTGTTATGAGGGCCTGATGGACATACCCCAGGTTTAGACAGCAGTCATTTGCAAGTGACACTGTTTGGATGCAAAGAGAGAGGAACTAATGTCATTCAAAGTTTTTGAAACCAGTTGGTTTTCTCCAAGTAGGTTAATTATCCCTCTTGCCCCTGATCCTTTCACACTCTTTATTTGTGTAACAAACTCTGTTTTCATCGAAAGCTCATGTGTCAACTTGAGTCTTGTCTGTGTCTAAATGATCATACATTTGAAATCAGGCATGTCTCTGTTAATGAGCTCTGACAGGGCGCCCATTAGACAGTGAACACCACCGGATTGCACGGGGCTGTGCTAAATCACAAGGGCATCTCAGCACTGGCCCAGTTTCCTGTGGAGGAGACAGGGTCCTCCTGCTCTGGCTGGTGTTGTAGAGCAGGCATCTCTCCTGGACCCATAGCAAGTTCATCTGCCATTGTCCTGGCTTCCTTGTATTGCTCCTTACCTCGGCTTCCTCCCTCTTCTGTCCAGCACCAGCATCTATGAACGTGTTCCCTCTGCTTCCAGGTGGCCTTCATTCTCTCTCTGCCTCCCCAGTTGCACCCCCTTCTCAGTCACCTTGAGAGATTCTTTTCCATACTTTACTTTCTAAGTTTCTGACCACTTCATGGGGACATGACCTCTTAAAGTCCCTGTCTAAAGCAGCAGCACTAGGATCTACCCCTAACTTATTTCCCAACTCGAGGTCCCAACTCGAAGACATGCTAACTGATACTCCTGCCTCTGGCCCTGAACTACAGCCCTCCAAAGTTCCTCACCTCCTCAGCATTCTGTTGCTGTAACTCTTAACTCTTCCAAGGTTTGGGGGCATAAAAATTCATCACCCACCTCAATGAAAAGTTCCCTTTCTAAATTCTCTACAGGGATCATTACAAACCATGCTAAAGAAGGAAAGGCAGACATAATTTGATGTAGTTTCCTTTAAATGGGAAAAGCTCCCAGTTATGAACCATGTGGAGGAGGCAGATTCTCACCTTAAAGAAGTGGTGCTGGGAATTACTTTTCCTCTCACGATGCTATCTGAGCTGTTGAAATATCTCCTCTCATTATCGGGAACCTATATAAAAGCTGGTAAACTTTTATTGCAGGCATATTATAGCTTTACTTTAACACCACCCCCCACCTGCCTTGGCAGCACTGAGGGATGGATTTCATATGCAGTTTGCAGCTGCCATTCAGGCCCACTTCGGCCAGAGAGGGCAGTGGAGGAATAACCTTGGAGTGCGAGGTTATTCTCAGAGACCCTACTTTTCCTGGGCCTGGTCTTGTCCAGGGCACTGCATGAAGGTCATGGGGACCTCTGCATGCAAGGAAGACAGTGAGTCCCTGTGGGTGGGGGAGAGTAGTTCCTAATGGTTCCCAATCTGGGTAGCTGCACAGAGAAGGCACTAGAGAGTGGGAAACTAGCCAGAGTGGCCTGAGCTAAAATGCAGATGGGTTGGAGGAGAGAGGTGCTCCAAGATCTCTGAACTTGAGTCTCTTAGGAGCAAGTGCATCAGCCTCCTTAACTCACGTAGGCCTTTGCACCTGCAGGCAGTCAGAGTGGGTTAGGAAGGAGCATGGGCTCTGATGTGAAATCATTTTATATTTCACCTTGGTTTCTTTACTCATTAGCTGCATGTCCTTGCATATGTCACTTTATCCCCCTGGTCCTTGGCTCCCTCATGTTTGAATAGAAGTAATATACCATTGTGGGCGAGTGGTGAGGATTAAATTCAATAACATAGGCAAATCTCCCAGTGCTAGTCCTAGCATGAAGTGCCTAATTGACGTGGAGTTTTTTTTCTTGTATCTGATTTAAATTCCCTCTGCTACATCAAGCTTTTCCCCTTTCATTCAGTTCTCAGTGGTCCACTGTTATTAATTATTATGGAAAAGCTTCCACTAGTTGAAGCACTACATCTTTTACAAGGTCAACTCTGAAAACTCCCCATGTCCAGGGTTCTCCTTTCCATTAACCTTTCAGAGCTGTTTAATGTTTTGTTTTGTTTTTTGGCCTTTTCTCGATCTTTTCCATATTCACCCCTTGTTTGTTAGGATTACCTGAGATTTCCTAAATGGCTATTTGTAAGAAAGCCCAGAGATGAGGTTCAAGATACTAACAGTATGGTTCACACTAGTTAAGCATCCCCTTATCACAACCAAATTGGGTCATGTATTTCAGTGTTGTCCAACCTTTCTGGCACCAGGGACTGGTTTTGTAGAAGGCAGTTTTCCATGGACCAGGGGTTGGGATGGTTTGGGGATGATTCAAGTGCATTACAACTCTACCTCAGATGGTCAGGCATTCTTCTAAGGAGTGCACAATCTGGATCCCTCACACATACGCTCATAGTGGGGTTCATGTTCCTGTGAGAATCCTGTGCTGCTGATGTGATAGGAGGCAGAGCTCAGGCAGTGATGCAAGTGGTAGGGGTTTGTGTAAATAGAGATGAGCCTCGCTTGCTTGCATACTGCTCACCTCCTGCTGGGTGGCCTGGTTCCTTACAGACCACAGAATGGTACTGGTCCATGGCCCAGGGGTTGGGAAACACAGATGCATCCGATATCTAACAGTAGGGATTACCCAGTGCTGGCTACAATCACCTGCAATTGATTTTCTAGATTGGGGGTTAGCAAACTACAATCTGAAGATCAAATCTATCCTGCCATCTTTTTTTTTTTTTTTTGTTGTTGTTGTTATTGAGACAGGGTCCCACCCTATGCCCCTGAGCAGAGTGCAGTGGGCGTGGTAGCTCACCACAACCTCAGACTCGGGCTGCGGACACCCCGCTGCCTCAGCCTCTGGAAGCTGCTGGGATTACAGGAGCTCGCCCTGGTGTCCAGCTGGGTTTTTCCATTTTTTTCATGACTCGGGGTCTCACTGTCGCTCGGGCAAGTCTCGAATTCCTGAGCTCAAGCAATTCTCCCTCCTCAGCCTCCCACAATGCTGGGATTACAGGAGTGAGCCACCGCGCCTGGCCCCACCATCTGTTTTTGTAAATAAAACTTTATTGGAACAAAACCACACCTATTTATTTACAAATTTACTATGGATGCTTTTGTGTTAAAATGACAGAGTTGAATAGTTGCAACAGAAACTGTATGGTACACAAAACTTAAAGTATTTCCTATCTGGTCCTTTGAAAAAAAATTTACTGACCATACATTCATTTTCTTCTACTGATGTGTTTCGAGGTTCTTCCTTAGCTCCAAGAGGACACTGAGGAATTAACTCCATGCAGCCCGCTAAGTAAACTCCCAGTTGAGCTATTCATTTACTGGAAAACATCACACTACCACATGACATGCACCTCTGTTGGGTGTTCTTTACAGGCAATTTGAACCTACTCTGATAATCATGGTCCTTTAAACCCTAAGAGTCATTTTGGAGATAAGACCCATCCTGGAAGACTAACAGCTCAAGGAAGACCCAGGAAGCATCAAGCCTAGCTGGTAGCTGTCTGTGGTGCTGACCACAAACCAGGATTCCCTTAATTCCCACCCCTTAATAAATAGCATCTTATGTTTGTCAGGCATTTTAAAACTGTCTTCAAGGGACTCTAAAATGTGTTTCCACTCAATCATACTATTATTTCTTAGGGGTCTACAGAACAGAGTTTTGTGTAGGTTAAATGTAGGATCTGGAAGTAGTTCACATCTCTTGAACACCACATGACCATGCCTGCCTTACCTGTGTTTTCACAATTGCAGCCTTGCTATCAATCTCAAATTAAACCTTATCATGCCCTTAGATTTTTCAAGTAGATTTTTCTGAAATGGCATGATTATGGACTTTAATCTAGTAGTAGTCACCTTGCTCAGACCTACACTTGACCCTTTAAACTCCTTAAGTTCTGCCTGCGCCAGGCCCCTGCACTACCGTCTTTTCTCACCTGCCCCACCCATCAAGAATTTGCCTTTCTATGTCTCCTGCTTAAGATCCTGCCATTCACTGAACATAGCACAATTTTTCCCTAGGTGATGCACTCTCTGGACATAAACTAAAACTTCCAAATAATAGCTAAGTATTTATCTTCTTGCATAAAAAATAGTTCTGAGATAAAGTATACTTTCTTTTGAAGAGAAATAAGGTGTTCTTAAAAGTCCTACAGAATTCCCACTCCTGATTTCCTATTTTGGGGGTCTTTGGACTCAGGTAGCTCCATCACTTTTTTTTTTTCTCCTCCATAACCAAAGCCACAGCCTCATTCCCAGAATCCTTGGCTCACTCTCAGTAGGATGGCTGCATGTTCCATTCTTCCCCACTTAAGTGTTTAGGTGAAGAGCAAGGCAACATGTGATGATATTACTTCATTTAATACAGTGGTTCTCACCCTTCCTAATGCCCTGGCCCTTTATTACAGTTCCTGTGGGTCACAAGTTGAGAACCATTGATAATAGAAGTAGGCATACTCCAGTGATGGGGATATAGTATCTCATAGAGTACCAGTAAATATTTATTCAGCATAATAGTTTGGGGTAGGCATGAGAAAAAGACAGTGAAACCAATAACCAGATCCAGTAACGAGGGTCTTCCTTGAGTTCTGCAAGTCAGAGAACCATTAGTGTTCACCTACCCAAGCCTCTTCATTTCAATAATGAAAGAGCTAAGACCCTGGGAGTGGAAGTGGCTTGTCCAAGGTCTCTTTGGGGATTAATGGCATAACAGGGATTAGAATCCAGAAAATCTTCCATTTACCATGCCATTGGCTTATTCTCCACCACTAGTTTCCTAGGGTGCAGGGGCAGTGTCTCAGGGGCCCCTTCAAGAGACAAGTGGATGGCGGGACCATAAAAGTTCCAATTTTGTCTGTTTGATTTATTTTGAAGAATATATTTTGCTTATGAAAAATATTTGAAAGTCATTGCAGCAAAACATGCCAATTCTTGGTTTAGGGAGATTGAAAACCTTAAAGGAAAATTGAAAAGTCATTACATAATTGGGTTCCTTTTACTGAGTGTCTGTTGCATTCCTGCCACTTGACACTCAGTAGCTTATTTAATCTTAATAACATTCCTGGGAGTCATATAGTATGATTCTGTTTTAAATGGAGGGACTGAGTACCATACAGCTTAAAAACCTTATCTAAAGATACACAACAAGTAAATGGAAGAACTGGAATTCACATCAAGGTCTTTCTGATTTTAAAACTCTTTTTTCATTACTCTCCTTTTTCATGTCATTCAGCCTCCTTTCCTGATGGCCAACTACCACATGAGATTCTAGCCTTTTTAAGCAATCAATTATTGTATTTCAGATCCCTCGAGCCTAAAGAGAATCCCTCATTTTTGTTTCTTAGGTAGCATTTAAGGATGGGACAAGAGCAATTTCCTGTAGGTAATCCTCTTAGCCTCACCTTTTTTACTGTGAGACTCTTTGTTTCAATAGAAGAAAAAAATGAGCAGTACACGGAACAGGCACATTCATCAAGAATGCAGATGATACTATTAAGAGATATGAGTGAGACAATTATTTTTGAGATAAGAATCTATTGCTTTTCTTCCAATATTACTGATTTTTCCCCTGAACAATCTTGCATTTTTATAGAATATGGAGAGGGATGAATGTTTAAACATGGGGAGACTTCTGGTTGCTATTTGAGGATGTTTGTTGGCTGAGAGCCTAGAGATCTAGTTGCCTCCTCTCTGTATATCTACTTCTCTACTGGTAGCTATGACTATATCAGTGAGGTTTGTCCCTAACAACTGCTAGCTCTGTTCTGGGCAGGGGTTTGTTTATATTTGGGGTAGAGGCTGCTTGAATAGGAACATCTCCAGCAGCCTAGAGGGCTGGCCCCTTGTCCGAGGAGGGGGAAAAGTCAGTAACAGTATCAAAACAGGCTAGGAACATGCACACACCCAAGACTTCATTGCATCAGAGGTTCAGGTTAAAGTCAAGATGAGAATAACACTCAAACTGCAGACTTGCCTATCTTTTGGATATCTATTCAGACACTGCCAGAAATTAGTTGTGTGAAGTCACCCAGTAGAAGAGCTCTTAGCAGGAGATAGTAAGAAAGAATACAGTTCTAGTTCTGACCTAGGGTGAGAGACGCCCTTGTGCTGAGACCCAGAGCAGTTCTCTGTTAAAAGGAGTGGGCCAGCTGCTCCTTTTCTGTTCATCTCTTTTTACTGCAAGGGTGAAATCTCTACCATTCAGGGGCGGGAATTCTTCTGATGCCCTCCGTAGTATATTTGTGGAGTCTTCTATGATGTCTTGGTTGTGTGATGGTGCATGTGTGTGAAGTTTTACGACGTGATGGCAGCAAGGAAGTGATGCCAGAGCTTTAGGAAATCAAGTGAGTAGGAAAGTCTAGAAAGTAAAGTTCTACGTCTTATTTCTGGACTCGTGAAACACCCCTGAGTGGGGCCTGAGATGCTGTGCACAGGCAGTCCCACACCCCCAGCTGCTCCTGTACCACTTTCTCTCGCCTCCTGGGTTTCCGTCTACATGTGTTTCTGACAAACAGGGTCTGCCCTAGAGAAAGCAGAACAACATTGTTAAGCTTTCCTGCCATTGTTACCATATCTTCTGGCACCTGGAGGAAGGATGGATATTTTTCTTGGATAGAGGTGAGAAAATGGTGAAGGTTTATGCTGATCTATGCTCAAGGAACATTCAGGGAGGATTAGCTCATGGGTTTATTATCCCAGAGGGGAATTTGACTTCAGTGGCAGAGTTGGTCCCTGCAGTCTACAGTTGTAGAAGGACTCCTTACTGGTAGGGATCACCCAGATTTCCTCATATACTCTTACCCAGAAAAAAATAGACTCTAAATTTAGAAACAACAAACTAACCAAATCATCCATTTACCTTAAAATTCTTTCTAGAGCCTTCTTGTCCTCCGTACTGAGTTAGGAAGATGATTGTCCATACAGTTGGGCATTCAAGTTTCTCTCCTCATTCAATTTAAAAACACCTACCTGCCTGATCTGTAAGTGTTCCTAAAATTCTGGTGTTAATGCATAATCTCTTTTTGTTCAGGGATTGTTATCTTTAGGTTCCTTTTTGAAGAGCAGATATTCTGTACCTTTAAAACAATGTCGACAGCTATAAGCCTACTACATCTCCACATAAATTAGATTATCAAACACTTTTTTTTTTTTTTTTGGGGGTCCAGCTTGCTAAGAATATATCCTAAGGAAATGGTAGTTGGAAAGGTCAAATGTAGGAGGCACATTGTCCTCTAGGTGGTATCTCTAGGAGAATGCGAATGACCAGAGGCAACTCAAGGGGTAGGCTGTGGGGAGGGCTGGGCAATGGCGTGGGCCCTGCAGAGAAGGTGGGCAATGGGTTCTAGGAAACAAGCCACACACTCAGATATGCATCCACTTCCTCAGTTCCCAGAGCACCCCTGTTGGATAGGTGGTATTATTCTTATCTTCATCTTATTGATGAGGTTCCTGAGGCACAGAGAAGAAAAATAACTTGCTCAGTGTCACATAACTGAAAAGCACCAGAGCCAGGATTTAAATACAGGCTGTATCACCTCAGAGCCTGCACTGTCTTTTTCTACGGTTCCCCAATGAGTGGAAAGGAAGTCAATATATGGAAAATACCCATGACTCCCAGATTCCATCTGAGACCTTCCAGCATACAGCAGTGATGATGTGCATCTCTTTACAAAGTACTTCCACACGTGCTGATTTTGTGGACTGGGCTGGTGACATGTAGGGTCCTCAGAACCCAATGTACCTTTGTATCCTGTCATATCAGGAGGTATGTCTTCACTGACCCTCTGGAGCACTGACCCTCCAGAGCGAGTTTCCCCCACCCCATAACATTTTAGGCAAGGCTGCTACACCTTTTCTATAAACCTTATTATCTTCTCTCTCTCTGGCTTGAGAGCTGGGAACCACAGTGCCTCATAAGTTTTCTCCCAAAACAAAGGGACCCCAGCTGCTTAGCAGCCAAGACAGACCTGAGTGAGGTTTGGGATTTTATATTTAAGTTTTCTTTCTTTTTTTTTTGAGTCATAGTCTGATCATTTTGTGCACCAGTATAAGTTCCATTGGGTCACTTTGGGGTAGCAATGATGGAGAGGGGCAGAATGGAGCTGGGTCTTACGTTCTTACAGTCAATCAGCCCTTTCTTATTTGTTCATTCACTCATGTATTCATTCAAAAAATGTTTTGTATGTTTTTTTAAAAACTTGTCCTAGGTCAGAGGTTCCCAACATGTGGGTCATGACCCACAGGAATTGTATTAAAGGCTCATGGCATTAGGAAGGTTGAGAACCACTGTCCTAGGTGGACATGTACAGGAGATGGGGCAAGAGGAAGACACCAGCCCTGGCTCAAAGAGCTCCCCAGACTATTGGGGAGAGAAGCTTTATGCTAAAAGCAAAGGATCTATGTCCAGAGCTACAAGAGGCAGAGGGGCTCCCAGAGGTGAGAGGTTGCTGATGGAGAGTGGCGGGTGCCTCCCCGCTCATTTCAACCCACCCATCCGTTAGGACCCCACCCCGAGTCCTCCGGCTCTTTGGAGCCTTTGGTACTTTTTCACGCACATGGACCTCTCCACTTCCTGGGCTCAGGCAGCATTCCCGTCTCTGCTGAGCCTTGTTCTTTTTTTTTTAATCCCCCTCCCCCTCACCTTGTATTCCTTATCTGGACTGTGGCAGATCCCACTGTTACATTCGTCTTCTGTCTACTTTCTATTAGGACTTTTCAAATAATTTATTCTTAAAGCAAATCACATGGGGGACTTGTTAACATGCAGGTGTACTGAGTAAGCCTTGTGTGGAGCCCGAGACCCTGTATGTCTGACAGTCTGCCAGGGGCTGCTGACCCTGTGGGTCTACACACCTCACTTTGAGTAAAACCGTTCTGCAGTATTAGACACAAATCAAATCTTTTAAGCTAACTTTTTGATTTATGAGACTGTTTAATGGGCACACTGTTTCCTTTCTGTGTCTCCTTTTTTCTTAGAAGCCAGATGAGAGAATTTTTTGAGGGTTAGTAAATGCTAGGCTTCTGTGTCATCATTTTCCTCCTCTGCTCCCTTGGCTGACATTGATAATTCAATATGATATTTTTTTCCCGACTGAGCTTGGACATGTCCTGTTGAGAAAGATTTCTCGAAATAGTGCCCTAGAGAGCCACTTCTAGTCCAACAGCTGACTTGAGGGATGAATCCTATTTGCTATTCTGAATAAGATGTGCCCTTAGGTCTCTCCTAATGGAATGATTTAGGGTATTGGGGAGCTTTTCAGGGTGCCATACAGTCATGCCCCAGAACCTGGCACCCATTCTGAGAGCTGCAGGGTGCCTCCAGAGCCTTGCATGCTGAAGAAGCTGCTCCTTCTGGGAAATGAGAGGAGGGGCAGGGAGATGGAGAACAGGTGGTGGAAGGGAATGACTAAGTGAGAGGTTCTCCACCATGTCTGCACTTGAGAATTACTGGGAAGCTTGTTAAAATTTTCAGGTGATGCTTGAAGCCACCCCTAGACATTCCATTTAATTGGTCTGCAGAATGACCAGGCACTAACGTTTAAAAATCTTGCAGGTGAATCTAATGTGCAATGAGCGCTGAGAACCAGTCATTTAAGATTATCCACACTCACTTAGCAAGTGGAATGGGGTTGAAGCCGTGTGGTTCATTTTCAATTCAAGGCTCAGAGAAAAGCAGAAACCTGACCTTCCCTGAAATGGATCTCCCAGGGCTAAGGTAAGCTAAGCTGTTGGAAGTAGTTTCTGTTGAAGGAGTTTTCTGGTTAGAACTGATTATATCTCCAGAGGCCAAGACAAAAAAGCAAAGGGTTTGAGGAAAGATAGCAACTCCCAGCCATTTTTTGTTGAAAATGGATCTATCCTCCAAAATAAATGAGGTAAGGTAATTTCTTTCAGGCATGATAATTTTTTAGAGGAATGTCCTTGATCTTATTGGCTCTGTCAATCCAAATGGGCTTTTCACATTGTCTAGCTTTTGTGTGTGTGTGTGGGGGGTGTCTCCTCCTCCGTTGAGGGCTTGGGGCTGGGAGGCAGCTGTATGCACAGTGATTCACCCTTGATCCTCAATCTTTAACAGGGCCTTTCTCATTTCCTTCCCTGATACACATACTCTGTCTCCTCCAGCACCCAGTCCTGCAGAACTCAGCCAGTTCAAACTGATTCATCCACTGGTTAAGGGGATGATTGGCACCCCTTCTCCTGGTCCCCTTGGATTTGGAAAGAGGCTGCTGGTCTACCATACCTTCAGTTTGTAGGGTCCCAGGTAATAGATGAAGAGCTCTGAGTCATTCTCCCTGTGGTTTTCTCTGCTCCTTTGTGTAGAAGTATCCTCGAATGGTAAAAAGAAGACATTGTCCAGGAATAAGCCAGATACCTCTTTAAAAAGAGACAAGGAGTTGGGGAGGGGGTGTCGGCTTTAGGCAGCTTCAACATATTTCTAATTATAGTGCCCATTTGTAACCAAGACTTTGGCCTTCCAAGACGTCTTGATTACGACATTCATAATTCATTGGCAGTCAGTCTATTACTGATTCAATGATTTCTCTAGCCAGGGAGAGAATCTTGATCCTTTAAAAACTGATTTTTCATATTAGAATAGCAAAAGCAATTAGTTTTATTTTTAGCTCAGTTAAGCAAGGGCTCTAATGAAGCTGAAAGGGTTTTTTTTTTTCCCCTCTTATTTTTTTTTCTCCCATTCTTTTCCATGAGGTGCTTAGGGAGAATTCACACTGCCATGGTCTCTGTGGCATGCCTCTGGCTGCTTCAGAAAACCTACAGGGGGAGGGTTGGCTTGTGAATGCTGAGGGGAGTTTCCAGAACTTCATACTCATCTTTGTACTTCCTGAGGCCTAGACTTCCACTTCAACTCTCATTATGAAGGTGAGGGCGGAAGTGTGCGTGGGGTGAGCTTGGCAGCCTTAGTCCCTAAACCTCACATTATATCTGGAATTTCTGGCATGAAAACTGAGAATAATATTACCTGGCATTCAGGGCTGTCCTTCCCACAATGTGGGCTCAACTTACCAGTCTCAGCCTTAGCCACCCCCCCCCCCGAGGTTTCCCTACATGGAGCCCCACTCTGGACACGTGCATTTCTCACCACCTTCTTTGACTATTTCCCAGCACCCTGGAGCAGTCTTTCTTCTGGATCCTCAGGGGCCACCTTGTGCCTGTTACTGTAAATCCTGGGATGGTGTCAGGCACGTGCTGCCTTGGGCTGCTAGTGAAACTGGTCAGGATGCCTACAGGGTCCAGGGAGGTGGCCTGTAAGAGATCTGTGGTGACCCAGTGAGCACAGACCCTTTCTAAAAGACAGAGACAATCTTCAACTACAAAAGGCTGTTTTCGTGTTCGGCTTCTGTCTTGGTGGTGTCGTATTTTCTGATAGTTTGTAAGAGCAACTGATTTTAAAATGTGAAGTCTCCTAATTTTTAAATGTTGGAATAAATTCAACTTTCTTTAAAACATTATGTGGGCCAGCAGCTCGCCTCCGGTGGCCACCATTTTCTAGGTAGTCCTCAAGTTACAAATATCCGACTTTTGTACAACCTGCATTTATGAATGGAGGCTATTACGGTTAAGTCCCTGAGTTACACACATCAGACTGAAGTATGACCCAAATTTAGGAATATTACCTATTATAGGTAATAGGTAAATGTACCTGTTCCAACTTACATATAAACTCAACTTAAGAACAAACCTACAGAACCTATCTTATTTGTAACCTGAAGACTACCTTTATTGCCTCTGCTACTGACTTTGAGAGCTGCACCCACACATTTGGCTCAGAACTCTTGTTTCAAAGCAGACTTGTGGTCTGCTGCCTCTCGTGTCCTGGTCCATCAGGTGGAGGAGCCGGCTTCTGGGGCACCAGGCTCTGAGAAGTCCGGGGATCTCCTGATCACACTGTGACCTAGGGCTGAGCCAGCACTACCTTGAGACCTCAGGCCCAGATTTCTTTCAGCCAGGGCCTCATAAATAAGTGGTGATACTGCCTGAGGGGGTCACGCCAGTTTCTATAGCATCCTTACTCTTGTCCAATCTCAATGAAAAATGGGGAAAACACCTTTCTGCACAGAACAGATTAGAAAGGGGAAAAGAATGTAAGACTTTACTCATGTTGGTTTCAGCATCACTTCTGTGATGAAGATGTTGCATCGAAGAGGCAACTCCTGGTGCCTACTGTGAGCCAGGCACCATGGCAGTCACAGGCAGAGAGAGCTACCCCACCACCTGCCCTCTGCAGGCTTAGAGACACAGGCTCAGGATGTGAGCTCTGGAGAAGGGACTTTGCCGTACTCATCACTGAGTATCTCCCGGTGCCCAGAGCTCTGCCCAGCACATGATGGGGACTCGTGAATGCAAACATGGAGACACAGACATGAAAAGGAGAGGCAGTACAGCCCTTTCAACTCAAATACTCGGTTTCACCTCAATTTAAGGATTTTATTTCTCGTGTGAATCTGATCTTGGCATGAGATGGCATCACTCTCTCTTGGTGAGCAGCTGCCTGCTGTGAGGGCGTAGTGTCCTGAACAGATAAGCAGTAATATACCGTTATTCAAGGTGATTTTGCCTGGAAACCAGGCACGGGGCTGGGGGAGTGAGGACGTCCGTGAGAATGGCAGAAATAGGAAGAGGTGGTAGTTAATACTCTCCTTACTAGTCCTCCTCTCCTCTTCAGTGTTTATCCTGACTCCAATCTCCAAGAAATTCCCAAGAAAAATGCAGCATGACTGTGTGTCTCTCCATCTCCAGAACCTACAAATTGCCTGCCATTCTCTGGGAGAGGGTATAAAAATTGGAGCCTGGTGAGGCCATCTCGGGATGCTGGATGAGCCTCTGACAGAGGCTATGAATCTTGGCTGCAGGTGCCGGTGAAGAATGCTGAGGATGACAAGCCAACATCAAACACGCCTCCGTTCTGGGGGAGCCATCACTCACCCCTCTGAGCTCTGGTGGCTCATGATAATGAGGGCCTGACTCACAGACAGCCCCTGCCCCAAGGCTGGAGCTCAGCCTCTAGGAAGAGATATACAGAGTCAGAGCAGCCTTGGGGCAGCTGTTCACCCCCCTCCCCCCACTTTCCAGGCCACATTTAGGCTTCTCTCCTATTTTCCCCTGTCCCTGCTTCATCTTCCTAGTCCTCTGTTTTTGCCTAGAGCATGAATTCCTTTCTCAAATAACTGAATGCTTTTAAGAATTGCAGTGGCCAGGCATGGTGGCTCATGCCTGTAATCCTAGCACTCTGGGAGGCTGAGAAAGGTAGATCACTTGAGCTCTGGAGTTTGAGACCAGCCTGAGCAAGAGTGAGAACCTGTCTCTGCTAAATAGAAAAACTAGCCATGCATTGTGGTGGACACCTGTAGTTCTGGTTCCTTAGGAAGCTGAGGCATGAGGATCTCTTGAGCCCAAGAGTTTGAGGTTGCTATGATGATGGCATGGCACTCAACCTCAGGGCAATAGGGTGAGACTATGTCTAAAAAAAGGAAAAGAAAATCTATTGCGTGTGTTCTTCCCCTTGGTGGCTTTCATATTTACAAGGAGACTCCCCCATACGAATGAAAAATGCTTCACCTAAGGACTAAGAGACTGTCATATTTCAGCACCTGCGAGGAAGTGGGTTGGAGGTGCATTGAGGGCCCTTTTGAAAATGGAAGTTCTTCTTTTATCCATGGGTGGTCCTAACTATTGGCTGAAGGGGAACTGAATATAGATAATGATGATAATAAAAGCAGTGACGATGATGACATGATGGTCTTGCTGTCAACTAACGTCTGTCAAGTGTTCCAGTACCGTGCACTGTGTTAGGAGCTCTACATCTATAAGCTCATTTAGCCCTCCCATCAACTCTGTGCTGGGCACTATTATTAACATCATTCAGAAATGAAGAAATTGGGCCTCAAGTTAAAAAAATCACTTGTGTAGCTAAGCAGTAAGAATTGCTAGGGATGCTCTAGAAATCTCTAGAATTCCTGACTTTTCACACTAAAAAATGGGCAGGCCGAGGCTGCCCCCTTTCTTTGTGAAGCCTTTTCAAATCTCACCCAGTCTTCCAGTGTTATAAATTTTAAGAGCAATGATCAAGACGTGGGTTGGAATCCTGCCTTTGATACTTAGAAGCTGTGTGATCTAAGGCCAATTCTCTGGGGCTGCTTCCCTCTTTATAAAAGGGGGAATAATGGCAGAGCCCCTTGCACAGACCTTGGCACATGCTACACACACGATACAACCACTCACATCTGTCACAGGACACATGACAGGCAGCCCCCACCTCCCCACCCCACCCAATGTTTTATGTATATGTTTATCTTTTCCATAAGACTCTATTTCACTACTGTATTCATCTATGAAAATACTTCCCTTGGAAATAACTAGAATTGGAATAATAGTAACAACTAACATGGATTGTGAATGGGTGCAACATGCTACGCACAGTTCCACGTCCTCCCTTGTTCTGTAGGTTACTACTATTCTTTTTTTTCAGTTGAGGCGATCGTGGCACAGACAAGTTGAATAATTTTCTGAGGTCCTACTACTGGCAAATGATGGATTCAGAAGTGCCAGTAGTCTGGGTGCTAAGCCTGTGCTCTTAATTTCTATTCCATAAAACCATCCCTTAAATATCCTTTTTGCCATTCTCACTGCTTTTTAAGTGTTTCAAAGCAGTGGGAACCTGAGTCTCCCAGAGTGAGCTGCTTGCTCTACGTCACATGGCTAATTTG
This sequence comes from Loris lydekkerianus, assembly GCA_963574355.1. Taxonomy (NCBI): domain Eukaryota; kingdom Metazoa; phylum Chordata; class Mammalia; order Primates; family Lorisidae; genus Loris; species Loris lydekkerianus. The sequence goes on from CAUYPK010030280.1 coordinate 21,666, forward strand.
GTAGTGGAGCTGCGGCTGGATCCAAGCTCCCTGGACTGCCAGCCCTGTGCTGCTCAGAGGAGGCGTGCCCTGTCATACAGTGTGGTGATTCACCGGGAGAGAAGCTGTAGGAGGCTGACATTTTCTCTGCCTCATCTGTGTTTCCTGCCCACACACCAAGCCCTGAATGTCAAAGCCCCCACGCTGCTGAGCTGGAGGGGAGGAGTGAAGCCCACTCACTATTATTAAGCAATTAAAAACATGGACTGAGCAGATGTGGGACAGTCTCACTTCCCTGACATGTTGGGCAACAAGGTGGCTGGCTGCATCTCACTCATGCTAAGACACATTTAGGGGACTAAAGGAAAAACAGCTCCCCTTAGCACTCAGGGAAGGTGGTCCTGAACATAACCTTGGCAGCTCAGCAGCCCAAACAGTCTGGAGGTAGTGGAGGAGTGGGGACCATGGGATGGAGTCAGAGGCCTCTGAGGCAACATGGTTATACACACAGCACTGAAGTGAGTTCTGGCAGCCCATGGATCTGTCTCAAAGCTTATGTGTTCCTCATTCTTCTTCTCTAAAAAAATCCAGGAACTTGAGAGTCAAATTCATGTCAGGATGGGCCCAAAGCGTTCATGGAAGGATGAGCATAGGGCTTAATCTATTACAGGAAGAAGCAGGCACTGAGGTTGGTCGGTGAAAAGTCCTCTTTGGTCTAAGACCTAAAGCTCTTTCTGGAATCTGGCCATGGGCATCCAAAAACAGGACCAGAGGACAGGCTCTGTGATTCTTTCCTTTTCTTCTTCCAGATACCTCCACATCCAATTAATAACTAAGTGTCCTTGTTCAATCTGTTAAAACCTCCCTCACCTTGATTCTAACCCGTGTTCTCATATCCATGGGTGTGCACTCATCCCCTGGATTGAGACTAAAACTAGACCTCTGGATGGGTTGCAGGATGGGTCCAGGCTCAGGAGAGAGCATTCACCTCTTCTGTGTTGGAAAAGGAAGAATCGGAAGAGAGTCACTTGCCATTGCTCCACGGTATCTGACACAGTATGTATTACATTTATTGAATGAGAGGGTAGATAGAAGTTTGTTGGAAGCCTCTTGATTTTTTTTCTACCCACAGTTGACTCAATTCCATGTTACAAACATCTCCAAAATATAAATTTGAGTCTGGCTTGTTGGTATGAGACTTATACAGTATAAGTAGAAAATTGCTGGTGTGGGTAACATGTACAAAGTACACAGACTATGCCACCACCATCAGAGACGATGGCAGAAAATGTCAACACTGTGAAGCTGGGGAAGCATTAGGGTCAGGACCGGGAAGGGGGAATAAATCCTCTGAAATGCTAAAAACTGCATACCCACTAGAGCCTCAGCATATGGATAGGACAAAGAATCAGTTGTGCAGACAGGCAGGCTCCCCACGTGTGTTGAGAGTTTGATGAGACCAACTATCGGGTACAGCTAAGTCTGTGGGAACATGTATTTCAGCCAACTATTCATGCTGGGGCATCTTGGAATTCCAGGAAGAGACCACTCTTTGCTGGTCACCCAACTGAGCCCTGACGCCACTTGGAGCTGTCCCATTCTCCCTTGCTTTGGGTTTGGGTGCTACCTGTGTGGTGATAAAGGAGCTAAGAAATTCGTCCTTTTCTCTTTCCGGTTAAATAGAGGTAAGGAGAGCAAAGAGCAATGAACATCACTTTTTTAACCTTTTGTTTTGAACTAATGTTAGACTTACAGAAAAAGTTGGAAAATAATAGTTTCCTTTGACCCTTCTCTCAGCTTCCACTAAAACCAACAACTTCCATAGCTGTAATATAGTCGCCAGGCCTAGGAAATGGATATTAGTGCAATACTATTATCTAAACTGCACACTTGGAACGTTTCCCCACTCACCTCCTTCCTTATCCCAGCACCCTAGCCAGTATTCCACGCTGCATTTAATGGTTATTTCTCCTTCATCTTCTGAAGTCTCCAACAAATTTCTTGGTCTTTCCTTGTCTTTTATAACCCCTAGACTTTAAAGAGTATTACACTTAGGACAGGATCTTTACCTCTGTGGTACTTTCCTCCCAAAATGTACAACCTCAGTTTGATCATGACAAAACACCAGACAAACACAAACTGAGGAACATTCAACACAATAGCGGATCGGCCAACACCTTTTGAAGAAAATTTGAGCCTCTGGTTTTGTGCTTGATTGGTCCTCAAACAGCTTTTGGAGTAGCTGCCTTCTGGGGTAGAAAATTAGGTTTTTTTTTTTTTTTTTTTTTTTTTTGAGACAGTCTCACTATATCACCCTCAGTAGAGTGCTGTGGCATCACAGCTCACAGCAACCTCAAACTCCTGGGTTTAAGAGATTCTTTTGCCTCTGCCTCCCAGGTAGCTGGGACTACAGGTGCCCATCACAACGCTGGGCTATTTTTCTTTTGTAGTTGTTGTTATTTAGCAGGCCCGGGCCAGCTTTGAACCTATTAGCCCTGATATGGGCTGGCACCATACCCACTGAGCTATAGGCACCAAGCCAAAAATTAGGGTTTTAAAAAGATAACAAACTGTGTGACCCATTGTATGTACCCTTATATTAATCTGAAAAAAATTATGATTAAGAAGTAAACCTTTGCTGGCTTAAAAATAAAATAAATGCACTCTCCTAAGGGGGAAATGGCTCTCCCCTCTGTACATCGAGAGTCCTGAGCAAACAGCTGGAGACATGGGTTCTGCTCTCAGCTTCCTCATGTCCCTCTGAAGCCTCCCTGACATCTCTCTCTGCAATGGGATAACCCTTTCCTGCCTCTTCACAGGAGGGTCTCAGGACTCCATGAGATTGTGTGGAGGGGCCTAGTGATTCTCCAGGGACACGGTGTACTGAGGACCTTCTCTCTAAATTCCACTGGGGATCCAGTAAGGTGAGAGAATAGAGCTCTAGGCAAATCAGAGCCTTGTCAGCCAATCAATTCCCCATCTCCCTTATTCTCCTCTTCGGTGTCTCCAGAAAGGTTGGGGGAAGAAATCTGGAACATTTTCTTTTCTCTTCCTCCTTCCTGATTTCCATGAAGATTGGAGAGAGGTAACAATGTTCCAGACTTCTCTCCCCAGCCTTTTCTAGAGGCCCTGAAGAGGAGTTCTTGTAGAATTTCATCCAAAAAGTATTTTTGACCACCTACTATGTGCTGGGTAGTATTCTAGGATTAGGAATCTGTCAGTGAAGGGATTAGGTTAAAATCTCTGCCCCTTGGAGGTAACATGCGAGTGAGGAAGGCAGGCAGTAAGCAAATATCGGAAAGTGATGAAATTCCATCTTTGAGCTGGTAACAGCTGAAGTGCTTTCAGATAAAATCTGCACTGGGAGGCAGATGGTCTCTGCTGATGAATGAGAATGGTTACAAATAACACATAGCATATATTAGGGGTGGGAGAATGGGTGTTGCCAAATGTCTCACCCACTTAAGCTCTCTCATTTTAAGTTTCAAATCAACCTCCTACTTTGTGTAATTGGACAATGTAACCTTGAACTGTCATTCTTTTAACCTGGGAAAATGCTTCCCAATCACTTCCTCTTGGCCCCCAGCATCTCGGGGGAGGAGATGAAGGTTATAAAGCACATGAGAGTAATTCATTTTTGCAGTTTTTGGCTAGGGCTGGGTTTGAACCCACCACCACCTCCAGCTTATGGGGTCAGTGCCCTACTTCTTTGAGCCATTGATTCCAAGATAATAACTGAGAGGTGGAGTACACTCATCCTCTGGGTGCAATCCAGTATGAAGTATGACAAAACAGTGAGAAGATACTGGTCATCTTGGGAACCAAGGGTTTGCTGTCAGGGTGTGCAGGTACAGTGTTATGGGGTGCAGTGGACAGGTGGTGGGAATTCTTTGCATACTTGTCTGTTGATGGTTTGTAGCAATGAGTGAGAATTGCTTTGTAGTTGGAAAAATAAAACCTGAGGAAACACTTTTTTTTTTTGGCTGGGGCTGGGCTTGAACCCACGACCCTCAGCATATGGGGCCAGTGCCCTACTCCTTGAGCCACAGGCACCACCTAGGGAACCCTTTTTACAGCAAATTTAAAGGGTGAGTGAAAGGTGAGGAATATCTTATAAGATATCTAGGTTTCCCCAAATGTGTAGGTAGATTTTCTTCAGATCATTCATTCATCCAGGCAAATGATATTCATTATCTGGTCTTTACGTTTTGGCTTGCACTAAAGGCCATGGGGCTGAGGGCACTGAAGGATGAAAGAGACGTGATTTCTACTTTAAGGTAATAATATTGTTTTTTTTTTTTTTTTTCATAAACTTAAAAACATTGGTTTATCTATTCTCTTTTTCATTGAGATAAAATTTATATAACATAAAATTACCCATTGTGAAGTGAATAATTGGGTGGCATTTAGTATATTCACAAAACTTGTGCAACCACCACCTCTATCTAGTTTTAAAAATTTTTTATCACTCCCCCCAAAGAAAGCAATTACTTCCTATTCCTCCCTCCCCCAGTCTCCAGTCACTGCCAGTGTGTGTCTATGGATTTACCTATTCTGGAAATTTTGTACAAATGGAATCATACAATATGTGACTTTTTGTGTCTGGCTTCTTTCACTTAGCATAATTTTTGAGGTTCATCACATAGCATGTACCAATTTTGTGTTCCTTTATATGGTTCAAAAATATCGTCATATATGCAGGGTGGCTGTAAAGTTCATGTGCAATTTAAAATAGTCAAAATTGCACATGAACTTTATGGCCATCCTATGTATACACACACACACACACACACACACACACACACACACACACACACACGGTGCCAAAAATGTATACACATTTTAGGAAAAGAAAAAAACTGTGCTAAACTTGTGATACTCAATAAAAGATGAATTCAAATTACATTTGACTTCAGCAGTTAGTTACAAGACAAGCTCAAAGTATATATGTAATACAATCTGTAATACATAGACACTATCTGTTATAACGTGTCCACATCTTCGGGGCACCCTCTGTACCTACACACATGCCACAGTTTATCATTCATCCTTTGAAGAACTTTCGGTGTTCTGCTTTTTAGGTTTTGTAAAATTATAGGAGTTAGGTCTGTAGTATAGGTTAGGCTAGGCATTCCAGAGAACTTGTCTGACCAAAGTCCAGGACACTGCCCATCCACGTGCTTCAGACTGCCCGATTGATATCTTGTGGCTAAGAATGGAAGGCTTAGCAGTTAAAAGATTACCATCGTCTGACTCCTGTTCAGGTATAAGATAAAAACCACCCAAGTGAGTTAGGAAAGTCTAAGTTTACCCCCTAATTTGTAATGTAATTAAATATATGTTGTAATCACATGCTGTGTTTACTTGATTTCCCCTCTGTGGCTTCCCCCTTTTACTGGGAATGATTTTTTAGGGCATCTTACTTTGAATAACTAAAATTAACTTTGTTTCATATTGTCAAAATGATTCATGGTTTTTGCTAAATAAAAGATCTTTTAGAAGCTGCACCTGGTAGGTGCTACTAGCTCTAGTGTACACGTCTCACAGGCTCCCATTGGTTATTTCACCTGAGATAACTGAGTCTGAGTCTTGTGTCAACTGCTCTCAGGGCAGATCGCAGCACAGGTAGTGGGGACCCAGGCCCCCATACAAAATAGTGCTTCTGTGAATTTATATGTACATGTATTTGTGTATCTGTTTTCCATTACTATAGATACATACCTAGGAATGAAATTGCCGGATCGTATGTAATTTTTAAGGCATCGCCACTAAGCCATTCTCCATAGCAGCTGGATATTTTTTATTTCCAACAGCAAGTGCATGAGGATTCTAATTTCTCCACATCTTCACTAAAACTTTCAATTGTGTGTTTTATTTTCATGTTTTATTATAGTTATCTTATATGTGTGAAGTAATATCTTATTGTGGTTCTTATTTGCATTTTTCCTAATGATGTTGAGAATCTTTTTATGTACTTTTTGGCCATTTGTATATCTTCTTTACAGAAATGTCTACAAAGTCCTTTGCTCCTTTTAAAAATTGGGATGTCTTTGTTATTGAACTGTGAGAGTTCTTTATATAGTCTGGATACTAGACCCCTATCAGATGTACGATTTGTAAATGTTTTCTTCCATTCTATAGATTTTCTCTTCCTTTTCTTGATAATGTTCTTTGAGGAATAAAAGTTTTTAATTTTGAGGAAGTCTAATCTATTTTTTCTTACTCTGGTATTTAACAATCTATTGCTAAGTCTAAGATCATGAAAATTTAGCCCTAAATTTTCTTCTAAGATGTTTATGGTTTTACCTCATATCTATATTTTTGGTATATTTTGAGCTAATACTTGGCTATGGTAAGAGGAGGGGACCAGCTTCATTCCTTTGCATGTGGAAATATGTTGCACTAGTACCATTTGTTGAAGAGATTGCTCTTTTCCTCCATTAAATGGTTTTCACACCTTTGTTGACAATCAATTAACTACAGTGTTGTATGTGTTTATTTCTAGACTCTCAATTCTATTCCATTGGTCTATATGTGTGTCCTTATGTAAGTACCATGTTGTTTGGATTTTTGTACCTTTGTAGTGAGTGTTGAAAGTGGGAAGTATGATTCACCAGCTTTGCTCTTGTTTTTCTGTATTGTTTTGGCTGTTCAGGGATCCTTAAAAACTCCATATGAGTTTCAATATTGGCATTTTCATTTCTGCAAATGGCTGCTAGAATTTTGATAGGAATTTCATCTGTAGATCACTGTGGGTAGTGCTGCCATCTTAACAATATTAAGTTGTCCAATCCATGAACCTGGAGTATTTTAACAGTTATTTAGGTCTTGTTTCTTTCAGTGATGTTTTTCAGTTTTCAGCACACAAGTCATTCACCTCCTTGGTTAAATTTATTCCTAGGTATTCTTTTCGGTGGTATTATAAATGGAATTGTCTTAATTTCCTTTTAAGATTATTCATTACTGGTGGATATAAAAACACAACTGATTTCTTGTATGTGTTGATTTTATATTTTGAAATCTGTTGAATTGGTTTATTAGCTCTAGTAGTTTATTTTGCAGATTCTTTGGGAATAATAGGATAATGTCCTCTGTGAATAGAACTAGGTTTATTTCTTTTCTAAGTTTGCATATATTTTATTTCTTTTTATTTATATTCAAATGTATTTATTTAAATGGACAAATAAAAATTATATATCATGTACAGCATGACATTTGAAATATGTATACATTGTAGAATAGCTAAATTGAGTTAATTAGCATATACTTTACTGCACATGTACATACTTTTTTTTTGTGGTAAGAACACTTAAAATTTACCCTCTCAGGGATTTATTAAGAATTTAATACATTGCTATTAATTATGGTCACCATGTCGTACAATAAATCTCTTGAACTTATTTTTCCTATCTAACTGAGATTTTTGTGTCCTTTGACCAATATCTTCCTAACCCACCATTCAGGGGTTCTCAAACTGTGGCCCGCAGGCCACATGAAGCAGTGTGATTGTATTTGTTCCCGTTTTGTTTTTTTAACTTCAAAATAAGATATGTGCAGTGTGCATAGGAATTTGTTCATAGTTATTTTTTTAATTTTAATTTTTATTTTTAACTATAGTCCAGCCCTCCAATGGTCTGAGGGACAGTGAACTGACCCCCTGTTTAAAAAGTTTGAGGACCCCTGCGTATAGGTCCTGGAAACCAGCATTCTAGTCTTTGCTTCTTTGAGTTTAACATTTTTAGATTTCCACGTGTAAGTGAGATCATGCTATCTTTGTCTTTCCATGTCTATCTTATTTTACTTAATATAATTTTTTCCAGGTTCATTTATGTTGTCATAAATGGCAGGGTTTCTGTCTCTCTCTCTCTTTTTAATAACAGTTCTGTTCTGTTGTCCCAGATAGAGTGCAGTGGTGTTGTCATAGCTCACTGCAACCTGAAATTCTTGGGCTTTGGGCTCAAGAGATCTTCCTGCCTTAGCCTCCTTAGCAGCATACCACCATGTCTGGGTAAGTTTCTTTTTGATTTTCATAGACATAGGGGTCTTCTCTTACTTAGGTTGATCTCAAACTCCTTACTTCAACAATCCTCCTGCCTTTGCCTCCCAGAGTGTTAGGATTATTGACATGAGTCACTGCACCAAGCCTCCATATTTTTGAAGGGAAAGCAGCATTCCATTTTTTGTGTGTGACAGTGTGTGTGTATAATTTATTCATCTCTTGATGGGACATGTAGGTTAATTCTACATTTTGGCTGTTGTGAACAATGCTACAATGAAGATGGAAGTGCAGATATCTTTTTAATATACTGATTTCCTTTCCTTTGGATATATACTCAGTAGTGGAATTAATGAATCATATGGCAGTTCTATTTTTAATTTTTGAAGAACCCTCATACTGTCTTCCATAATGGGTGTTCTAATTCACATTCCCACAAGCAGCATACAGGGGTTCCCTTTTTTCTACATCCTTGCCAACACTTGTTATCTTTTATATTTTTTGCTAATAACTATTATAACAGGTATGAAGAGATACCTCATTGTAATTTTAACTTGCATTTCATGATGCCATGATCTAAATATTGCTGTTTTATGCACATTGTATGTGAGAACCTAACGCCCCATGTGATAGTATTAAGAGATGGAGAATTTGGGAAGTGATTAAGTCATGAGGGTTCCACCTTCATGAATGGGATTAGTACCCTTATAAAAGAGGCTCAAAGGAACTCCTTTGCCCTTTCCACCATGTGGCACCACAGAAAGAAGGTGCTATCTTTGAGGAGAGAGAAAGTCCTCATCAGACACTGAATCTGCTGGTGCCTTGGTTTCTGAACTGAGTCATAAATTTCTATTGTTTATAAAGTACCCAGTCTAAGGTATTCTTTAATAGCAGCAGAAACAGACTAAGATACCAGATGATTAATGATATCAAACATTCTTTCACAGACCATTTGCATATCTTCTTTTAAGAACTATCTATTCAGCCTCTCTTAGCCATTTTTAAAATGGGTCGTTTATTCTCTCATTATGGAGTTATTTGAATTTCTTATATATTTTGAATATTGATTCCCTATCAGTTATGTGGTTTGCAAAGATATTCTCCCAATCTGTAGGTTATCTCGTCACTTTGTTGACTGTTACCTTCCCTGTGCAGAAGTGTTTTAGTTTAATGTAATCCCTTTGTTTATTTTTGCTTTTGTTGCTGGTGCTTTTGTGGCCATATTGAAAAAATCATTACCCTCACTGATCTCATGGAGATTTCATCCTATGTTTACTTCCAGTAGTTTTACAGTTTCAGGTCTTATGTTTAAGTCTTTAATCCATTTTGCATTGGTTTTTGTATGTGGTGTGAGATAATAGTCTAATTGCATCCTTCTGAATATGGATAACCAGTTGTCTCAGCACAAAATTCTTATCATTCCCCCACTGTGTGTTTTTGGCACTTTTATCAAAAATCAGTTGACTACTGGTATTTGGGAGATACTATGGAAGTGTTGAGTTACACAAAAATTAAGAAATGTAAAATATATGGATTTTATGTCTACTTTCAGTTAACTTTACTGGCGTTTCTTATTTTTTTCATACAGCTTTAAGTTACTGTCTAGTGTCCTTTCATTTCAGCCTGTAGGACTTCCTTTATCATTTCATGAAGTAAAAGTCTGCTAGCAACAAACTCTTTTAGCTTTTATCTAGAAATGTCTTAATTTCTCTACTTTAGGAAGATAGTTTTGCTGGATATGGAATTCTTGGTTGACAGTTTTTCTTTTATTTTTTCTTTTAGCATTTGAAACTGTGATTCAATTCTCTTCTGATCTCCCTGGCTTCTGATTAGAAATTATCTATAAATCTTATTGAGGATATCTTGCAAAGATAAGTCATTTCTCTTTTTCTTCTCTTAGGATTCTCTCTTTGTCTTCATCTTTTAACAACTTATGTCTCAGTGTGTATCTCTTTGCATGTTTCCTTCTTAGAGTTCATTGAGATTTTCGAAAATGTAGATTTGTGTACTTTATCAATTTAGGGATGTTTGGGCACATTATTTCTTTCAATATACTTTCAACTGATTCTTCTTTCTTTTCTCCTTCTGGGATTTCTAGTTTGTATATGTTGTTACATGTGAATGTGTCCCACAGATCCCTTAGGATTCCTCTGTTCTTTTTTGTTTTTTCTTTATAGTTTTTATACTCTTCAGACTGGGTAATTTTAATTGGCTTATCTTCAAGTTTGCTGATTCTTTCTTTTGCCTACTCAAATCTGCTGTTGAAACCCTCTAATAAGTTTTTCATTTTAGTTCTTTTAGTTTTAAGCTCTATAATTTTTTTGGTTTCTTTTTTTAATTTCTACCTTTTCATTAATTTCTCTATTTGTTTATACATAATTTTCCTGGTTTCCTTTAGCTATTTGTTTATTGCTTTCTTAAGCTCTTTGAGCATATTCAAGACAGTTGATTTAAAGTCTTTGTCTAGTAAGTCCAATGTCTATGCTTCCTCAGGGAAAGTTTCTGTTCATTTCTTTTGTAAATGTCTTATACTTGTTTCCTCTTATGCTTCATAATTTTCTGTTAAAAATTTTACAAACATACTTGCATGTAATTGCTATAATGTGCATTTTTGAGCAATTGTGAAACTGATCTGTGATTGTTGTTTTCTGTTGTAAATTGAAAAAGAACTTGCTGAACTTTATTATTTTTTTTTAATGTATTGTTTTCAGAGTGTCTATTTTGAATTAAAATTTGTTACACCACTGCAAAAAAAAAAAATGGAACATTTTAAATATTGTAATATAGTAATTCTGGAAATCAGATTCTTCCCCTTCTTCAGGGTTTGTTTTTGTTGCTTGCTGTAGGCTTTAGCTATTAGTTTAGTGATTTTCCTAAATTATTTTGGAAAGTCTGTATTCTTTTTCTTGTGTGGTCTCCAAAGTCTCTGTTCATTGCTTAGGTTCAGCTAATGTTTTGGAAAAGATTTCCTTGAATGCCAGCAGCCAACAGGAGAGAGGGAGGAAGGTAGGGGGGAACAGGGAAACAATAGAGAGGGAGAGAGAGAAAGAGAAATGCAAAAGAAACAAATAATAACCCATCTCACCTAGTCTTTGCAGATTGGGTCTGTACTAAGGAATTCCTTTAAAGCTCTGTCAGGGCATTTAAAATTTTGCCTTAAATTTAAATATCTGGCTTCACTGATCTTAAGAGATCAGCTATACGTAAAAGCTTAGCATCTTCTCAGATCTTTTCTGAGCATGCATTTTTGCCCTGGGCATGTATGTGGTTTTCTTAAATCCCTGGTGTGCATGGCCCTTTGGAATATTCTAATTTCCGAGAGTAATTGTTTCTTCAGTTTTTTTCCACAGACATTAGGCATTCTATTGTATGCCTCCACTGTAATTTCTTCATTTGTTTTGCAAAGTTTTCAAGAAGTGACCACTGCCTTTCCCATCCTGAGTGAGTTCCAGATTAAACTAAACAAAGACGAACACCTTGCATTGGTCTTTGATGTAGCTCCCAGATAAACATGGTTCTTTGTGAATACGGTCTGCTCTCCTCCTTCAGAGCCAGGACCATGCTCCCATACTGAGAATACAGGCTGCTGTATACAAGACCACTGCCAAGCTGGGAAGATGATGGGGCTGGGGCAAGGAAAAAGTCACAAAGCTTTTCTTCTACTTTGAAGTTAACTCTTTCTTGACTCAGCATTCACTTGGTTGCTGTAAGCTTTGGACTTCTTTCTAGCATTCTGACAAAGTGATTCTCACAGTTTTTCCTTGATATTTTAATATATATGTGAAAGGATGAGTTCTTAGAGCTATCCACTCCAATGATTTTTGGTTTTTAAATGTTTAAATTTAAGTACAATGTGCATAAAGGTATGTAATTCATAAGTGTGTGATTGAGTAATTTTTGCATTTTCACAAGATATATACACCTCTGTGATAATCCTTTAGGTAGTTTTGTGTTTTAAAACATATTGTATCTAATCTCATTTCAAAAATTACTCATTGTGGCTTACAAAAATGCATATTGTGTTAAGAGAAAAATAATTTTAACAGAGGAATGTGGGGTGGGAGGAAGGAAAGCAATGAAAGAAAAAAAGCCTGTTTTCTATTTTTGTTACATGGCAAGTGCATAGAAGGAAGTGTCTTGTACAGTTTGCTAGAGGTAGGATAGAAATTTATCCCTAGCCTTCCTAGTCATGAGTGTAAAAATGGAAACACTGTCAGTTGTAGAATTTTTTTTTTTTTTTTTTTTTTTGAGACAGAGTCTCTCTTTGTCACCCTCAGTAGAGTGTCCTGGCATCATAGCTCAGAGCAAACTCAAACTTTTGTGCTCAAGCAATTCTCTTGCCTCAGCCTCATGAGTAGTTGAAACTACAGGTGCCTGCCACAACACCTGGCTATTTTTAGACATGAGGTCTTGCTTTGGCTCAGGCTGGTCTTGAACTCATAAGCTCAGGCAATCCACCTGCCTTGGCCTCTCAGAGTGCTAATTATACTCTTGGCCTCCCAGAGTGCTAGGATTACTCATGGTGGGCATAACCCACCATGCCTGGCCATTCATAGAAATTTGTAATGTCCGAAGATTAAAGCAAATTGTTCAGTAGACATGCGGTTACATCAGGTACTGAGGTTGGAAGAAACTCTCCTACAATTGTTATAATTAAGGCCTTATTGGAAATAGTGAGAGATGTGACTTTTAATATCTCCTGTAGTAAACAGATCCCACATCACGGAGCCCAGGGCTTTCAGTATGTGTGTATCATGGGCTGCCAATGATCCAAGTGAAGAGTTGTGACAGCAAGTCTGAGAGGGGCCTAAAAACTTCTGTTTGGGTGGGTGTGGTAGAGGGCTATGAAAGTAAAAGTGGGCAAATTAACTGCTTTAAATCTCAGTTTCCTGAGCTGTGAAATAGGAATAATAGTAGTAAGTACTCAAGGATGTTACAACAGAGGAGAAACTGTGTATGTGCCTGGTGTGTTATAAGTGTTTGCTGAATCTAGTGATCATTATTGTAATTCCAAGCTGTGTTAGGAGATTATGGATGGCCGCTAGTCCCTTGGTTGAGTAACCTCATTTCTTTTTGCCCTCTCTATTTTTAAGCCTGGGCCATACCACCAAGGCTTTCAAATGGTTAAATGTAGTCAGAGCATCTTTGCCCCTTGTGGGCCTTTTGGGGTATGTGAGACACAGATTTTCCTAGTTCTGGAGACCCCAGGGCTGTGTGGATTGCTCCCTGGTCTCAGCGGGAGGTGGGGGTGGGAGGGGTGGATGGATGGGTAATACGTGTGCTCAGTGGGGAACAGGAGGAGACAGCTGCGCTGGCCCTGCTACACTCTGTGAACCTCACAATGGGGCCTGGAAGCTGCCCATCTACATCCACAGCTGGTGCACAAATCAGGTTTCTAAATGAGCAGAATGACCATATCTGTATTGAGTGCTGTCACATTAAGAGTTCAGGCCTTTACTTTAGCAGCACAGCCCATGGTTGCTTTCATGTTTTGATAAATGCATAATGCAGTTGTCTTTTTCCTTGGACAGTGACTGCTGTCTAGGAGGGCATCACTTCTGTGACCTTGGCATCACCTGAAGGATAGCAAAGTGCCCTCCGACCTCTGCTAGGATGAGCTTCTATCTACAGTTATAGCCAAATCTGTGGTAGTGTCTCAGAAAGAAGCACCTCTTTACAGCCAGTCATGAGTCCTTAATATATTACCCTTAAATCATTTAAAACTGGACTAGCCTGAGCAGCAGTGAATATGCCAATGCAGCTGGGAGCAATCTCAGGCGGACCCAGCGAAATGGCCGAGATGATCTAATAGATCTTGCTTCATCTCCAAGAGTCTATCACCCTGCCTCTCTCCTCCTTATTAAACCAAAGCTCCCCACTCATAGGAAATAAAACTGCTACCTGATATTTATATATCTTTGGAGAGTAGTATGATTCAGAAACCAGGGAGAATGGTTTAAAACTATTTATTGAAAAGGAGACTGTTTCTTGCATGAAATGATCTTACTGGAAAAGTTAACCTTATTTCTTCTACTGCCCTTGGAAAATCTAGATCATTTGTGAAGCAAAGGACAAAACAGAAATTGATTTTTGTTGGCACGAGATTGGTTTTTTGCACTTTGATTAGTGGCTTAAAGGTGTGAGTCATGTGACAGCTCTGGTATTCGGGAGCAGGGTATTCAGACTGAGATCATCATAGCTATTTCTAACCTTGACTTTGAGCAGAACATTGCAGGAAGTCTTATGTCTTACCCAAATCTTCAGCTATTTGCAGCCTTGTGTTATTTCTGATTGACTGTTTGCATGGAGCAGTCCCCTCCCTTCCCTCACTGTGCCATTTCTAGACTTTTAAGTTCTGAATGGATTTACATCACTTACAGGGTAAAGTCCATACTTGTGGTTCTAGCATGGAAGGTCCTCCAGAGTCTGGCCGAATTCAACTTCTCCCCTGGACCAGCCTCTCTCCTGTCTCCCTGATGTGAAAGCTCTGCCACTGGCAGCTCCTCTAGTGATGTAACACACGCCTGGACACATGTCAACCACTGCAGAATTCCCACTTCTTTCTGCCCTTCCACTCTGTCAGCAGGCTGCTCCTTTCCTAGGTATCTGTCCACAGGTGCCCTCAGAAGTCACATCTCCCAATGTGCCTGCCAGCCCTCCTGGAGGGCTTACTATCTTCTCAATTTACTATACCTGCCATCTACTCAGCTGGGTCAGGTGCCTTGAAACAGCTCATGTTTGGGCTATGTGCAATGACCTCATGGAAATTCCCAACTGTTGCACAGTTGGAGAGAATAAGAGGAAGAGGGAAGGGGAAAGGGGGAGAGAAAGATTTTGTCTTTCTCCTCCAAATTCACCAGTTGAAGCCCTAACCCTTCATACCTCAGAATGTGACTGTATTTGGAGATAGGGCCTTTAAAGATATGAGTAGGTTAAAAGGAGACCCTTAGGGTGGGCTCCAATCTGATAGGACGGGTCTCCTAATAAGGAGAGGACGTGTGGACACACAAGGACACAGCAGGAATGTGTGTGCACAGCGAAGAGGCCGTGAGAGGGTGAGGAGGTGATGGTCTGCAAGCCAAGGACAGGCCTCAGGAGCAGCAAACCCTGCCAACCCCTTGATCTTGGACTTTCAGACTTCAGAACTGTACGAGAATAAATTTCTGTTATTTAAGCCACCTATCTCAGTGTTTTATAATGGCAGCCCGAGCAGACAGATACACTCACTGACGGTGGGTCCTGAAGTGAGTGTGAGATCAAAAGTGTGAATCTGAGCCTGCTTTTCCCTGCTTAGGCTCAGCTCCCCCAGCCTTCCAGGAGTGTGAGCCCTCTCCGTGCTGAGGGGAACCAAGAGTTTGAAGATCAGCTGGTGAGCTGATCTGATCTATTTCTGAGAACATTACCCTTAATCACAGTTGACTCTTGGGGGGCTCTACCAAAGAATTGGTTGTCTATTCCAGTGGTGGGTGGGCTGAGCTGGGCTCACTGTTGATGGTTATCAAAGGGATTTTTGAGGATAATGTTAATTTTGACTGATTTTCATCTTTAGCAATTATGAAAAAGCCCAGCTCCCAACTCTACTCAATGGTCACATAAATGGAAGCCATGTTTGGGCTGGCCCGTGCCGATGTGGCCTCTTCTAGCCTACTGTCCAAGCAGCAGAGCAATCTTTTCTAAATATAGGCCTGATTAGCTCATTCTTTCCCCTTACTTTCCCCTTCTCTCCCAGTAAAACTCTAATTTTTCTCCTCTAGGAAAAAATCCCAAATTGCTTTTGCAAGACCTCTGAGGTTTTCTGGAGTCTGGACCTCTTGGCTCTCATGCTCCCTGGAAGGCTATCCTCAGGCTCCAACTGCCAGCCCATCTCTGTGCTTGCTTGCTGTGGGAGCTCACACACACCATTCCCACTGCCAGGAGCACTGTCCTGTCAGCTCTTAGTAACACTAAACCCATTTCATCCTCCAGATCCTATTTCTGGTGTTGGCAGCTGGCCACCTGACCAGACCCTGCATCCCTGCCATGGGCACTTCTCTCCAGGTCCCTCTCCCTCTCCACATTGATCTCAGAGGAGTTTTGTACTTGTCCAGTGTTGTTGATTCCTGCATGTCTCTCACTTGTCTCTAAATTCCACACGGATGGAGGACGTGTCTATTTTTGTGCTTGCCACACAAAAGGCAGATGGCAGGTACTTTATTGAATGAATAAACACCTACCTTTTCCCTCTCCAAATTTGTGCTAAGAAGAGACCATCTCCTACATCTTTGTAGCCTCATTCCCCAGAGTGTTAAAGAGTCTTAGAGTAACCAGACCCCATTCTTTGGTTGAAGAAGTCATTGAAAGCCAGAGAATTCCCGGAACTTACACACAGAAGGCTTGCAATAGAGTTGGATCAGTAAAAACAGATGTCTTATCACAAGGCTCCACCAAGACCTGGGTCCACAGCTATCCACCTGCATTGAGCCCAGCACATCCCTTGCATGGCAGTGGGGATCAGGCAGGTCAGGGTGCAGCTCACCCATCTTCCCACTCCAGGGTTCTGGGTCATCTGGAGCCTACTCTTTCTCCCCCTTCTGGGGCTGCAGGGCCTTGTGTAGACAATGTCTTCAGCAAGAGTTTCTGTTTTTGTCTCATTTTACGGAGTTTAAGATTGTCTAAAATTGTATGCTTATGATGTGTGAGAGTTCTGAACAAAATCCCCAGAAGAGAGGAGGACGTGGACTGGATTTCTTTCTCTTTTATCTTATGGGTTAACTTTCTAAAGGAGCATTGCATTTTATTTGGTATTTGGGAGCTTTACCACTGATACTTACAGAGTGTCCTGGATGTGACTAGTGCTTTCTAAAGGCAGAGAGTGAAATAGGTGATGGAAGTTGAGGTTGAAGCCAAAAGAAGTAAGGCTTCTTGGAAACAGGCCATTCCGCAGCAGATCCCAGGGATGAGCTCTCCGAGAGTCAGTGTCAATGGCTGTAACTTTCTGCTGTGGACAAAAGTCCCTGGGAGGGTCCTGCCTTGTAGAAAGCTTGCTTGGATCTAGATGATGTGATCAAGAGCAACCCTGTCTACCTTCTCTCCCTTTGAGCCAGGTCCTTCACTTCCCCACCTGTCAGGGCTGCCCTCAGCAAGCCCTACTATGTGGCTCCCTCCCTTGTGTTTCCACAAGACACCAGGGACCAGTCTTATCCATGCTCCTGTCCACCAGTGACAAGCACTTGGTACTCTGAGACTAGAGTGGGACTTCTGCTGTCAGCTTGGGACTTGTTGATAAACCAATGGCTGCTGTTTCCTGCCAGCCATCAGGATGATGGCAAGATCCCTGTTTGAACACAGCAATGTGATGAATTGTGCTCTTGTTTATTCTGTGATTTCAGAGACAGCCACCTAAGGTTTAAGAACACAGAGACATTAAATGAATGGTTGGGTGGGAAATAGCAGAGATGGACTTAGCCATGATTTGCTACCTGGTAAACGGACTTCATTTTATTCCACATGGCTCAGGTGCGTGGCTTAAAAGCTTTCTTAAGGGTAGATAAGATTTAGAAAGTCTGAGTTGTGCTCCAAATTTGGGGAGCAGTGCCTTATGCCAATGACATCTCTTGTAAGAAGATGGTCTCCTGTTTACCACCAGATTGTCCCTTAAATTAGTTGAAGCCTTGAGGCCTTAAATTAAAAGCAAGAAATTACAATATAGCAGACTGAATTTAGATCCATGTGCTGCGTGTATGAATGAGTGGCTTCGGAAAGCGTGATTTAAAATCAGTGGTGGGTTCTTGTGCACAGGCAGAATCCCCCTAAAAGATCTGGATATTTACACTGAAAGCCAGTTGGCGCCACCCCACTGGTGTCCCCAGTTTCCCGCCATTACCATGGCACTCTCTCCAGGCCAGCCCGTGCTGGCTCCACCACACTGAGGTCTGTGTTGATGCCATTGCATCTGCTGGCACCTGGTCCTGAAGAGCTGGCAGAGGCAGATCCAGCTCCTGGGGCCCCACCTGCTTTTGGCCCTTAATAAGTGAGGTTCCCAGAAGAAGTGAGCACTGGAACTCTTCATCATCCCTGGGCTCGAGACCTCCTTTTCTTCAAGTCTGGGTCTAAGGGTGCTTGGTAGGCAACATCAAGTCTCACTTTTGCTTCATTCATCATTGGTGAGCTGTGCTCTCTGGCAAAGGGCAGCTCATTCATGGTAGTGCTTTTTAACCCTCGATACACATTAGAGCAAGCAGGAGAGCATTCAAATCATCCCAATGCCCAGGTCATGATCCCCAGATTTTTAATTTAATGGCTCTGGGATGGGGCCCAGGTGTGGGAATGGGTGTGTGCATATGTGCCTATAAGCTTCCTGCTTTACTCTAATGTTCAGCCAAAGAATTGCTTTGGAGAAAAAAGTCCACTTTCGTTGTTAGAAGCAAGCAGATTTTCTTTAATCAGACTAAGATAATGTGATAGGCAGACAATGAAGAATTAGCTATGCAGAGAGGAATTTAAAGACTCCAGGCATTTATGGCAAAATTAGCCACATTCCATTTTCACTCTGTTCAAAACAAGAGATGTAGAAAAGCTCAGAGGACAGAAGTGGTGTCCTTGGGCTTGGGGTGGCCTAGAAAGTAAGCAGCTTCGGAGAGAGGCTGTGGACACTGCAACCATTTCCTCAAAATCAAGTTTATTCATTCTTTTATTAACTCATTCATGCATTGCCTACTTATCATGTATTATTCACGATTCCTACTTAGGCATCAAACACTTCAATAGGCTCAGGGAGCAAAGATAACTGTCTTTAAGGTAGAAACTCTACAAGGGCTGGCAATGCAGGAAATGAGTATTGAGTTCTCTAAATCGCAGGTAGTTAACTTCTCATCTGGGCACTTGTTTCTTTGCAAATGCCAAAATACAGCATCTGCCCTTGAGTTTACCCAAGGGGGAATGACAACACCCCACCTCTGTGTTTCATCACTTGCAGAATCTCGTCTCTGACATTTTCTCCCGTGCTTTTCTGTAGGATGATCAGTACTGCATATGGGCACCTCTTCGTCAGACACACATTATTTCAAGTACATCCTCATTCCCATTCTGCCTGACTCATTTGGTGATTACAGAAAGTTCATCTGAACAGGCAACGGTGGAGGGGAAGCAGACGGAATATAGAATTTATCAAGAATGAGTACTAGAATACCCTTTTTTTTTTTTAAAGCATCAAAAATAGTACAGATGATCTCATAGTAGCTCGGGGGCACCCTCACGGGGGACGGCTAATCAGGCAGCAGGATACTCATTATAACAAACAGGAATCTGATGCTTAGAGTTGGCTGATAAGCATTTTAACCTGGACTTCTCTTCCTGGGGGTGGGGACGTATATTTCAAGACTGGCACCTGGAAGTACTTCTTCCAGCTTCAGACTCCCAATGCCAAGCAAGCCTTCCCCTCCGCAGCTAAAGCTGAAGGAAAAAGAAGCTTCCCTGCCCGGCACGTGTCCGCCCGCTAACTAGACATGACCACAAGGGGGCACCAAAGAGTTTCCATTACTTCCGTGTGCCTTGCTCTGCCTGTTTTTTCCGCGGTGTAGTGAATTGGCACATCATTAAAAGAAAATAGTGTGAACTAGAAGAAAGGATGATGTTGGAAGGCAAAGCTTAAGCCCCAGGTGGAAAATTGTGACTAGATAGTAGCAGTGATACCCCCACTTTTTTCATTGTTTGGATTGGCGGGAAGTGTAGCGGGAGGGGTAAGTTCTGATCACTATCAGAACCACCCCGTGGCGCCAAATGAATCTTTTCCTTTTTCTTTAAGAAGCAAAGGAATATAGGGTCTAATAATGTACATTAAGCGGGCATTTGTTCAATCAGTTCGTGGAATGTATGGTAGGAAGAGTCGGAAAGTGGGCTGCGGCTTTGCGCGACCTCCGAAGTGGATGCAGATGGTGGAAGGGGGTCTGGGTTTCATTCCACCTGCCATGGGGGAGGGGAGGGGAGAGTCTCAAGCCAGGGGGGTGGTGTGACCTGCCTGACATCTGGATGCTCTGAGGAACTGGCAGGAGCATGGAGCGTGAACGCGGTGGAGAGGCTAATGCAGAGTCCAGGAAGCCTAGGGTGGCATTGGTGGGGGTGGAGGGAAGCCGGTGGACTTAGGACGCCTGCTGGGGTTAGAACTGGCAGGACGCACCGGTGGACTGACACCAGCTGCGTGAGAGGGGAAATCGAGCATGACCTTCAGGCTAGGAGTTTGGCCCCTGGCCGGATGGTGGTCAGATTGAACAGGAAGGAAGAAGACTATGGCAGGGTCAGTTGGGGGGACTGGTGTCTCTTTCGGCCCTTGTGGGCGCGTGGTGCTACCCATTCCCTCTTGGAGAGGCCCAGTGGGCAGCTAAACTTGTAAGAGTTCAGGGGACAGAGAGCCAGAGCTAGAGATATAAATTTGGCACTTCCATATATGCATTTTTTTCATTTACTGCTCATATCAGCCCTACTTTTTTTTTTAGTTCCAGGTTAATGTGAGGGTACAAACAACTAGGTTATAATGTTTGCATTTGTTAGACTCCCTCTTGTAGTTGTGTCTCACACCCAAAAGGTCTGCCATATACCCTTACATTGTACCCATCAAGTGGGAGCACACCAATCCTCCTCCCTCCTTCCCTCTGCCCCTCCCTTCTTTCCCCTCCCCCTCAACTTGAATTGAATTGAGTTTTTCTCTTGTGTGGGTTTGTATTAGTCTACTAGCTTCATATTAGCACTGAGTACACTGGATTCCTGCTTTTCCATTCTTGTGATACTTTACTAAGAAGAATATGTTTCAACTCTATCCAAGTTAATACAAAAGATGTAAAGTCTCCATCTTTTTTTTGTTTTACAGATGAGTCCTACATTTTAGATACAATTGTTTCCATTTCACAGACAGGGAAACAGACTTAGGAAAGAGAAGGTAAAGTGGCTTGAAAATAGTGAAGCCAGGATTTAAACCAGGACTATGATTTAAGGTCCCTGCCTCCAAGCTGTCTCCCATAGTCTTCTCTGAACTGACATCCATCAGGGAAAGGTCTAGGCCTCTTCTGCCTGGTAGAGGTGTTCATTGGGTGTTGACTGACCAAAGTGTCTGATCCTGTTAAAAGTCATTGTAATGAGGTAGCTCTTGTTTTTCCAACTAAATAGCAGATTCTTTGAGGGCAGAAAAAAAAAACCCATGCCTTTCTGTTCTCTACATGCTGCATGGAGGGCCTCACGCCAGGCAGGGAGATCAGTAGGGTTACCCATTGATGCTCTATAGTGGCCCCAGGAGTGCTGTGTGGGGCAAAGATGCTGAGCTGGGAGCATATGCTGGGATCCATCAGTGATGTCTGTTCCAGGCCTGGGTGGGAAGAGAGGCAGATTCTTCAGTCCAAGGAGTCAGGGCTCCAGAGAGAACCTGGCTCATAGGAACCTCCCTATTAATGACTCACCAGTCAAGGGAGACTCCACAGAACAGAGCTGAGTGAGCCCTTCCTTTCATCGTTACTCAAAAACTGAATGAGACCAGGGGAGGACAGAGGCTCAGGAAATGGGAGTCATGGTGAGGCAGCTTCTCCCTGCTCCTGCTATGAGGACTAGCCATCAGGGTAATCCTGCCTTGGGCAGTACCGGGTGCTGGCTACAAACCACTCTCCAGGTATAATCAAGACAGCAGCTCCCCTGAAGGGGAGGTTGCAGGGAGTGGTGTGCAGTGAATGAGTCAGTGGGAAGCTGGCCAGGGCCCATCTTAGAAGCAGAGAGGGGACCCAGCCAGCACTGCAAATAGAAAGAGCCGCAAGCTGCTTCCCTTGGGTTCTACTTGTCTAAAGTTCCCTTCCCTGAGGACTTCTGCATGAATGGGCACTCCCATAGACCTGGCTGGCAGTCCCAGTCCTCTATTCCTGCCTGCCAGAGCACTTCTATCAGCAAGTCCTTCCTCCCCTAATTAGTCCGTAATGAGACAGAATGTCTATTGAGTAGGAGAGTCCACACCCCCACTGTCCTGTAATCTGGAACCCACTGCTTAGTTGTGTGCACCTGGAGGACCTCCTCTGGCCTGCTGAGGACACTGACAAAGGATTGGCCAGGGGCACTCTAGGGTACTGACACACTCAAGACAATGGTAGGAGCTAGAGCCTAGGCAGGAGGTGGGGTTTTCACCAGTTAGGAGAAAGCAGGGGTACAGGGTTGGCCCCTGGGATTATAGAGATAGCTGCCTGCCTCATGATCAGAGGGTTCTGGGGGATGAGGTGCAGGGATGGGGCTGGAGTGTCAATGAGGTGGGATATACCTGGTCAGAGGGCCCAGGGCCCAGAGACTCAATAGATGTTCTGTCTCATTATGGACTAATTAGGGGGAGGCAGGCCTTGCTGATAGGAGAGCTCTGGCTAGCCAGAGTAGAAGAGTGACAGGCCTATGGGAGTGCCCATTCATACAGGTCCCTTCTCTGCTTCCACCGGCCTTCTGGGTCAAACTAATCAATGATGTGAAGACTTAACAAGGAGCAAGGAAGCCAGGGTTTGCGTCTGATTCATCCTGGACAACCATCATGGCAATTCTGAAGCAGGAGAGATCCTCCCTGGTGGTTGTGAATCATGATGATAGAGCTGGTTTTGAGCCCAGGTGGACGGAAAGTATTGAACCTGCACGTGCTGCCAAACATCAGTTCCTGTGAGCATCGGAGGCCTAAGAGCAGGAAAGCAGAAATTGTTTCTAGGCTCTGAGATTTGCAGAGTAGCTTCAGAAAACCATGGCACAGAACTATTCTATTTGAATGGAAAAATTCTGTAAAGAAAATAGGGTGGGGGAATTTCTGTGGGTGGGAAAGTCGGGAGTCGTTAACCAGCCCTGCCGAGACCTATCCAGTGTATGGGTGGGACGTGTCCACAGGCTGGCCCAGCTCATCTTGTGTGTCTGCTCCCCTGTCCTGGGTGGGTTCCCAGTCACTCTGCACTCCTGCTGACGCCTGCTGGCCGAGTCCTCAAGTTCCTTACTGCAGGTGGGGTGAGAGATAAAATCAAGGTCCCCAGTGTGAGCCTGGGCCTGGATGGCCCATGGGGCACATGGCTGGTTCTGTTGTCCATGCTGGTGGCACTGGCCCAAGCGTTGGCCCGACTCTAGTAGGGGTAATGACAATCTTCCCATCTCGCGCTCTCTTCTGGGCTCTCACTTGTGTTTTCCCTTTGCTTTATGTTAAATTTTCTGATGGGGCTGTTAGAAAAACCACAGCCAGAAGCTGTATTTTGTTTATCCTGAGAGCACTCAGTAGGCCATAAGCAAGGAGCAAAGCCTTGGGAAGGGGGAAATGGGGCCTGAGATGCAACCTCAGTGCAGGGGAGGGGACCTGGAGCAGAGGTTCCAGAGTAGAAAGCAGAGCCCTGGATGCCGCCTAAAGAGGTGAGAAAGTAGGGGTGTCCCCTACTTTCTGTAAAGAAAATCGGGTGGGGAAGCTGCAGACAGCTGGGAGGACTGTCCTTCCCCTTCCTTTTATGGTCACCTGGATACATGCCACTGAAGTGGGTCAGAGGTGGAAGAAGTAGCAGGGGCACCTGAGCAATGCTGCTGCCATATCCAGATGTCTGCCACTCCCCAAAGAGCAGAAATGCAGATGTCACTGCAAAAGGTGTTTTTCAGGAGAATGCTGACTCCATTGTGTGCTCAGAGAGGAAGCAAGTTATAAATATTTGGGGCAACGAGCCTGCAGGAGAGACGTGTGGGCAGGGCACAGGAACATTAGGTCTGAATTTTGTGGCTCATTCATGTCCACTGAGTTCCTTCTTACCAGTGTCACCACGGAGGGAGAGGAGGGCACAGAGCAGGAGAGCAGATTTCCTCTGCTGGGGGAGAGGGGTGAGTCTTCTCACTGAGCTGTCCCCACTATGGGACACAGAGCAGAGGGGTAGAGACAGGCAGACATGTCTTGTGGCCTTCTTTATTTAAATGACATGCCAGGAGGGAGCAAGAATGGGAATTTTAAACACATTTGTTAATTTTTTTCAATTTACATCTCAGAACCTTTGCAATGTTCCTGTCTTGGGTTTGTATTTTTTTATTTCTAGTGAGGCATAATTCACGTACATAAAATTCACCCACTGCGAATGTACAACTCAACGAGTTTCAGTAAACGTACAGAGTTGTACAGCTATAACTGCAGTCCCACTGTGGAATGCTGGTTGTGTTTATTCTCCTATTTCTCTGAATAATTAGCCATGAGTACTTCTCAGAGGGGCTCACCAAGTATAGCAGGAGGGCATGCAGTCTAATCCTGTGGGGAGAATCAGATGAAGTTGGAGGTGAGGCCTGGGTGGGAAGGAAGGATGACCATGGGCCAGTGGCCATGTCAACCTTGTGACGAGGATTATCACATTTGATAGCAACAATAACCCTATACAATGGGCAATCTTATTATTCCCACTTGACAGATGGAAAAACTGTCCACAGAGGTTGAGCATCTTGTATAAGGTCTTCCTGCCAGGAAGTGGCTGAGCTGGGATTTGAACCCATACATTCCCAACTGCAGAGATTGTATGCTCAAACCATTATTCTCTGGTGCATTTGAAACTTTGGTCCGGGGTCTAAACTCTATTGATGGAGGACTTAAAATGCAACGAATTCTAACTGCCTGCTCAAGCCCTCTAATTTGTTGACTCTTAATCAATTTGAATTTATTAAAATGGAAAATGAGCCCCTAGCTCTAATTGAGCCTAATTCTTACCTACCTCTGGTTTCACTGTCATTTTGGCCTTGAAAAGTAAATACCACAGGGCTTTGTCAGTTCTGAGGATCCTGCTCTGACCCTCACTCAGCACAAGGCACGAAGTGTCTGGTGCCTTCCCCTGTGCAGAGGAATAAAAGAACCTGAAAATACACGGCCATTTCAAAAAGAGCCTGCCCTCCACAAAAGTCACAGTGTTTGATGATGCCACTGTATTTCTTCCTCCCTTTAAAAATCAATCTTTAGATTGTAGGCCTGAAAGCCAGGTGCCACTATCTTCTAACAGTATGCCAGGGGTTAGAAATGGAATGCTACACACCACTTAACATGTGAAATATGATTTATCTGTCTGGGCATATACAGAAAAAAATGAAAAGAAAATTCCAACAACAACCCTTCTGTTGAGTTTTGAAATGTAAATGTTTGCTAATGCTTTGCGGAAAGACAGCTTCACTTGGGCTGAGAGCTGTGTATAAAGAAACATTAAAATGCATCATTTGCTCAGGGCTAAAAGTCATCAGCTTGTGATATTAATGCCCTTTAAAAAATAATTTGACGGCATGAAATCAGAGCATGCCTTGTGCAAAGGATTGGCTCTTGTCAATTTTCTCGTCAATCTACTGAGCTATAATTGTGTTTAGATCTTGCCAAAAATGAAAGTGTTCTTTTTTCCCTTCCTCTGCTTCTGTTGGAAGAGAGGTGAGGGGGTTAACTTTGTATTTGGTGTGAAGGAGCCCTGCCCTGTAGGCTAGACCATGCTGGCCAGCTGGAAGGTCACAGGCTGTTATTGCTGCTGCTTCCCCAACTCAGCCCAGAGTTCCCAGCAGCATGCATTGCATCTGGGCGAGTTCTGGGAAGGCGCAGGGGCTCCAGGCACCTGTGAGAGCTGACTAACTAGATAAGGCCACTGGGCTGCAAGTGACATCTTTCTCAAATTGGCTTAAGCAATAAATGGGAAACTTTTAAGGATGTAAGGAGTAACTCACAGAGGCCATGGAAGGGAATGAGGTTGATCCTTAGCCGGCTGGAAGCAGGGGCTCAAACTGCCAAGAATCTTGGTGTGTCCCTGGGTGTGCCCCATGGGTGTGCCTAGCGTGGGCTGTGGCCACTGGCAGCTCCCGGCAGGGAAGCTGGATGGAAGCAGGGAGCGGGTGGAGAGGCAGTTAATTCCATTGAGCCCTGGCCTTCCCTTCCATCTCATCTGGAGCAACTCCACTCTCTCCTGTGGGATATATGTCAGATTCATGGGAAGTAATGATTCTCTTATAAGGAAAGGAATTGGAAGTAAATTGGCCTCCTCACAGGTTTGATAGCTTTGCGGAATCTGCCTCCAGGAGATTCTTGGGAAAAGGATTCTGACAACTTAGCACTCATAAGGGACAAGTGCAGTGCTTGAAGAATAGGCCATCTCTCCAAGATGTGGAGCCACACAGAGCAGCCACACAGAGCACCTATGAGGTGCAGGAATAATGAACGCAGACAAATACAGCACAGAGCTGGCATCAGGTGCTCCCTCGCTGGTGGCTCTTTCGGACAGCTGAGTGTTCCCAGGACACGCTTCCTAACTCAAGGCATCTGCACTCCTTTTTTTCTTGCTTTCTTTTGTAGTCAAAAAATTTTAGGCTGAGCACGGTGGCTCACGCCTGTAATCCTAGCACTCTGGGAGACTGAGGCAGGTGGATTGCCTGAGCTCAAGAGTTCGAGACTAGCCTGGGCAAGAGCAAGACCCGGTCTCTAAAAAATAGCCAGGCATTGTGGTGGGTGCCTGCAGTCCCAGCTATGTGGGAGGCTGAGGCAAGTCAATTCCTTGAGCCCAAGAGTTTGAGGTTGTTGTGGGATGTGGGGCCAGGACGCTCTACCAAGGGCAAAAACTGAGACTGACTCAAAAAGAAACAAATTAAATGTTTAAATAGATTCATATATATACACACATACACACACACACATTCAGATGTTTATTATTCATTTATTCAGCACATGTTTATTGAGCCCCTACTAGGTGGTCCAGCTCCAGGGATAGAGCAGTGGACAAAACAATTGACACGCTGTCCTCATGGAACTTCGTTTTATGGGGCTGGGGCAGCAATTGCACCTGCTTTCTGGCCACCCAGCATGTGGCTGGCGTTTTTCCCCTTTCCCCCAGCTGAGAGCACTATAGCCATTTATTTGTTCCTCAGTAAGTTCAGGTCTGGTCTTTAGCAAACTAGTCAATACTATGAGTGTGGAAGGTTTAGAGTGGTGACTCTTAAAGCGTCATCTGGAAACTCGTCTGAGTTATTTTTTATAACAACCCCAAAGCACTTGTCTTTAAATCCCTGTCATGAAGGAACAGTGGAGTTACCCAAAGGCTGTGTGGTGTGTGATATCAGAACAGATTGAAGGGAAAAGCACATATGTGACTCCCGCCGTCTTTGATTATACCATTAACAAGACTTGCAAACACACCAAACAATAATACTCGTGTCACTATTTTAGAACAATTTTGGAAAATGTTATCTTTTACAAAAAAACACCTAATATATGTTAACCTGTTATAAGTTTAAGTTAAGATATTAATTAGCTTGTTGTCATTTTTAAATGAATTAATGTCTTTTAAAAAAGTATATATAATATTTTAATTTCTAATATGCAAACATCAGTAGATATAACCTACACAAACAAAAGTTCTTTGGAAGTCCCTACTTTTGATGAGTTGAAAGGGGTCTTGAGACCAAAAAGTTTGATAACTACTGGTTTAGAGACATGCGCATACACATGGTGTCCTTAGTAGCAATGAAACTTACTGAAAGGATAGTAGGGGAAGGCTTAGTGCCTGTAGCTTAATGGGTAGGGCACCGGCCACATGCACTGAGGCTGGCGGGTTTCAGCCCAGCCCAGGCCTGTTAAACAACAAATAGCCAGGCGGCTATTTTTTTGTGGCAGTTGTCATCGGCGCCTGTAGTAGTCCCAGCTACTTGGGAGGCTGAGGTAGGAAAATCACTTAAGCCCAAGAATTTGAGGTTGCTGTGAGCTGTGATGCCACAGCACTCTACCCAGGGCAATAGCTTGAGACTCTGTCTCAAAAAAAAAAAAAAAAAAAAAAAAAAACTATTAGGGGAAGAATTCTAAGAAGTCTCCAGAGCAAGCCCTGGAGAATTAGCAGGATCCAGGAAATCTAGGAGGCCAGTTGCTGCTAGAGCTGCAGAACTGGGCTGGTGAGGACATTTCTGCTGAACGTAAGATGCTACCATGTTCCCCCCACCACTGTTCAGGCTGCCACTGCCCTGGGAACTGCAGGTTGCTGACTCTGCCCAGCTCTCCACCATCCCTGACTCTCTGTGTCCCCAGGGGTCTGGGGTGGTGCAGCTCACCACAGAGATGCGTAGGTCATGGTCTGAGGTGCCTGTGGAGGGAGGAGGATCTACCTCATGCCCAGACCCAGTGTGGAAAGTGGATAGCCAAAAACCTGAAAAGTTCCCTTAAACTTCCCAGGGCTCCAACTGCCCTCTCTGGACACATCCCTGAGAAGTCAGGGGGGTTAGAGATAGGGGCTGCGTGTTATTGCCTTTGGCTCAATCTCCTGCACACTTTTGTTCTAGGCCCAGGGACTTTTTGTGGCTGGGTGATGGGCAAGGTACGTGGAACCTGGGAACAGGAGCTGGGAGCTACACTGTGGGCTCTGTCTTCCTTCTCGGTAAAGGGGAGGAAGGAACTTAAAAGTATAATAGATTAATTCTGAGCTCCGTTTCTGGAATCAGGCAGACTCGGTCTGGACCTGTACCCTGTTTCTGAACAGGGGCCAAATGGCCATGTCAGCCAGACATGAGGGGACAGGCGGAAGAAAGGGAGTGAGAGCAGAGCTAGTGGACTTAACAAAGCAGCCGCGTTCCATGCAGCTGCCTGGGATGGACGCTCTCATCTGGTTTTTTTCACTATTCAGAGTAACAGGTTCCTTGAGGGGGTAGGGAGAATTGGGACATGGCTTGAGATGAAATGAGGTGAAAGACTCTCCTGCTGTCACCCACCAGGACTCCCTGGTCCAGCTCTGAATCCCTTCTGGTGATCAGGGAGCCTGGGGACAACCTGCTGGTTAGAGCTGGTGACCACTCTGGCTGGAGGTGTGTGGGAATGTGTAGGACCCAAGTGTCAGAGAACCATCACCTTCCCTCTCCTGGGAAGAGGTGAGAAACCAGAGAAGAAAATAACGGATAACAGTGCAGGCAGCTCCTGACCATAGTGAGTGAGGTTGTGAACTTGTGGAGGGCAGGGGCATGTGTGACTTGGTTACCTGGACTTGGTCCAGTGCCTCTCAGGGTGGGTGACTGTTGGATGGATGGACAAGTGACCACAGCATACAGCTAGCCCAGTTGGGTTTCTGGCCCCCAGTTTCTGTTCTAAAACCCAGCACCCCCTCCCTCACCCAGTGTTCTTGTGCTAACACCTGGCTCTCCAATCTGTAGGAAATTACCTCCTAAACCATTCCCCACAAAGATGTCACACTGAGTGTTCTTCCTTCCTCGAGGGTGCTTGAATTTTAAAAGAGGGCCATGCACTGTCTAGATTGGTAATTCTCTAGTGCAATTTTCTCTGCATGTTTTCTCAAGATTTTAATTAATATTCTGTAAAAGTTTTTATTAAGTCCTTTGTCAAATGAATTTGGGAATCCTTGGACATAATAGCACCTTCATGAAGATTTAAAATGTACAGTAGCATATTAAAGGCTCTGAAAAGTCCTGTGGGTTTTTTTTTAACCTATTTGTTTTTCATAAATAATGGTCTTATTGAGGTACGACTTACATATGACAAAATTTATTCTAAAATGAAGGTGCCGTTTAATGAGTGTTGACAAATGGTTGCATTCATGTAACCAAACCACAGACAGGATACAGGACATTTTGATCAGCCCCCAAAGTCCCTTCATGATCCTTTGTAGTCAACCCAAAGCTCTTAACCTCTGGCATCTTCTGATCCATTTTCTGTAACTAGGGTTTCATTTTTAGAATTTCACAAACATGGAATCATGCAGTAAATGGTCTTGTGTGTGCTTTTCCTCAGTGGGATTGTTCTGAGGTTCAATCATGTTGTGCTTATCTGTAGTTTGTCTCTGCGTGTTGTCAGGTTGTATTACATCATAGGGGTGTATCACTGTTGCTCCACATATCAGCTGATGGAAGCTGGAGTTGTGAGAGTAAAACTGCTGTGGATATTTGTGTACAAATGCTTGTATGGATGTATATTTTCATTTCTCTTGGGTAAAAAAATGGGGGGTGGAATTGTTTCATTTTACCCCATGAGGGGACACTTAAATTGAACATCTGTTAATGAATATTCTAAAAATAAAATTTGGGAAACATGGCTCAAATCTTGGGCCTGTCAACACCATCTAAGCTGCCACCTCCATTGTCCAAAGCTGAGGTTGCTGGAAAGTGAGTTGCTTTGGAAAGGTGAGTGTGGTGATCCTGGGTCTGCCAGGCAGAGCTGAGCTGGACAGGGACTCAGGAGCTGGAGCCAGTGAGTCGCCGCAGAGCTGTGCGGTCTTCTCTTACCTAACTCTGTTGCAATCTCTGGTCCCTCCTCCCCGCATAGCAAAGGAGTAGTGCCTCTGTTCTGAGGGCCAGGCCTCCATCCTCTTCTCATTGGTTCTGAGCAAAGAGAAAAAGGAAGCCTTGTAGCTGCTTCTCACGGATGCCATCCTTCTCAGCAGCAGATGGGAGAGGCGAGAGGCTAATTGAGAACTCTTGTAGCGTATAAAACCAAACCAGCCAAAGGAACCCGCAAGGTAAATGATATCATTACCAGGCGAGTAAAGGAAACAGCATCTGTCCCTGAGGCAGCGGGCACCACAGCCAGGACTCTAGAGAGCCGGCTGTTCCTGCACCTTGCAGTGAAGTGGGTCTTGCCCAGGAGCACGGGAGATGACAGCTTGGTACATGCTCCTGTCGCTGTCACCAGAGGAAATGGACCAGTTGGGCGGGAGGTGCTTGGTCCAGGTTTTAAATGTTTACTGAGCAGCTTGGCCTTCCTCTTACTTGTTGTTGGATCATCTGGGAAGACTTTCTTGTGATTTTTCTGAATTTGTTGATCAGTTAAGGTTGGGAAAGACACATTGCTCCCCCACCTCATGCTTTCTGACGGGGCACAGTACTGGAGCGCCCGAGACAAGCTGATCTGGTACAGGGGCTGAGGCTGCAGGAGACGTGTGCCTTTTGCAGCCAACATGGAGAACTTAACACTTCTTTCCGTGCCCTCAGTGCCACTTGGCTCTCAGGCCCCACTAACATCTGGAGAAGAACAGAGAAGAGACAAGACGGCTCTTTCTTGCAGTCCCATGCCACAGGCAAACTTCTGGAATCAGACAGCCCTGATCCTGGCTCTGCCGCTGACTCACGAAGGCGAGTCTATGCCTCTCCTATGCCTCAGTCTCTTTGTCTGTGAAACGGGGGCATAAACCCACTTTGGTGGTGTCAGGAAGACCACAGTGTCTTATATGGGTAGAATTGTGCTTGGCACGTAGAGACTCCATAATATATAGGAATGTATACCCTCACATTCCTGGACCCACACCATGAGTCCATGTGGGAACATCTTTCACTTAAGCAAGAGGAGGGAGGAGAGGACTTGGGGAAGAAGAAGCTGTGGTGAGGAATTCCTCCCCTAGGACCCCTCGCTCAGAATCCCAGACTCTTCATACCCTAGGACCAGAAGTTTCCTTGGAGGGGTTTAATTCCATACTGGAGATGACGTCCCAAAGTCCTTGCTTGTGGTCCAGCTTCCCTCAGGACACCTTCAAAACAGTGTAGAGGGATGGGCGTGGTCTCCACATCTAATCCACGCCCCGGGCTAGTTCCTGACCCGCTTCCTGTCTCCGTTCCCTCAACTGTAAGTGTTGAACTAGTGGGATTGCTGTATGAGTTAACACTAAAGAGGTCCTCAGAAAGAGTAACCTCTCAACAAATGCCAGCTGTAAAAACTATTGTTGTTGCCGTCACCTTTTCAGTGATGAGAAAGTTATTGTGGCCACTTACAACCCACAACTACCCGGCACCTTGCGTGCATTTTGGTTCAGTAAAGAAAGCTGTCTCTGTCTTCATGAAATTTCCATGTAGGGAGTCTGTTTATCATCCTTCTCGGATTAAAAAAAAATTTTCTTTAAAGCTATAATCTGTTTACTGGATTTCTTCCCCTTTCACACTTAGCACTTTACACCCAAGGGAATATCTTTGGGTAAAACCGTAATTGTGGTTTCTACATTAAATACTACAACATGTCAGCAATTTCCTGTGACTTAGCCTGTCATTAGGCTCCAGAGGCAGTGTTGTCTCTGGCTCCCTGGAGTTGCCATTCCCACAGCCACCTTGAGTATGTGATTCCAAGGCCTTTCCCAGGTCTCAGAGGGATACTGAGGAACCTGCATTTCTAAACATGTCTGCATTGGTATAGTAGTAAGAGTGTTCCCCTGGGAACAGGGAACCCAGGGACAAGGACCAGTCCTGTATTCAGCTGGCTGTGAAATCTTGGGCAAGTCACTTCACATCTCGAGTTCTCCGCCTCCCTTTATGTCCACAATAGGAGTTTTAAGAAAGTGATCCATAAGGTCACTTCCACCCTGAGCATCTATGGTGATGAAATACTTCTTGGATGCCCACCAGGGGTTGAAGGTTACAAAACTCAGCCCAAACCAACAAGATTACTCTTGTTGGGGAAATTCAAACCAGGCAAAGAGGCTGAGCACCGTGACATGGAAGATAATGAAATATGGTGGCAGGAGCGATATCACCACGGAGTGGAGGGTTAACCACAAATGTAAATTACTGCTACAGAAGCAGTGAAGTGAGGCCTCTGGGCATAAGGTCGGCTTCCTAAAGGAAAGGGGGAATTTGAGGATGGTCTTCAGTTGAGAAAAGGAAGAATTTTCTTATCTTCTTTTCTCTTTGGTATTTCCAACACTGGCTCCTAAAACGTCAACAACCTTAAGCTACTTTATATGATCATTTGCTCACTCATTCATTCTCTTACTTGTACCCTTTCATGAATATGCACAGAGTAATTACATACAGGGAACAAGGCCACATTAGTCACTGCCCTGATGGAACTTAACATTATGATGGAGAATCAGGCAAATATTGAACAAATAAAAATATGAGATGTTGTGTTATGAAGAGAGTTAAAAACAGGATGAAGTTGTGGTAACTGTGGTTTCTTTGGTTTGAAGGCAGTGGTCAGGGGAGTTCTCTGCAAAAATGTTACATTTCATCAAGTCAAGAAGACAACCAGGACAAGACCAGGAGAAAGAGTGTTCCAGGTTGAGGAAGGAACAGGCTGAGGCTGGAATGAACCAGAAAGGGGGAAAGGCAGAAGAGAGGGGGAAGGCGGGAAGGAAGCACACAATGTATTTAGTGAAGTAGGCAGGGGTCAGGTTGTAAAGGATTTCATAAATGAGGATAAGGATTTTATACTTATTGAAGGGCTTTAAGAAGAGGAACAAAATGATTTGACTTACACTGTTGAGGCCTCTCTCCAGCCACAGAATGAAGACTGATTGTAAAAAGGCCGGAGTGGAAACAGGGTGCTGGGGAGGACACTCTCGCAGCAAGTGGTCCAGCGAGAGATGGTGATCACACTGGCTAGAGCAGGAAGCATGTGGGGACCAGGGCACAGGTGTTTGAACACCTGGGCCACAGAGGGTGGGAAAGAGAAAGACAAGCATGTATGGAAGGTCTCAATATTTGAGGCAATGTTCCTCAAGCATCTTTTTCCTGCCCTAGTGGGAAAATTGCCCACTCACAAGGACAGTATATCAATTCAGAAGCAATTCTCAACCGTGGTTTCCCAGGAAGGTATAACAGCATGTTATCCAGGACAGCATATTATTGCTGGAGGCATGTGGGGACACACCCCACCCAGCAGCACCTGACCAACTGCCACATGAATTTATATCATGATTGCATGCCCAGGGTAGCTGCTCAAAGTGATAGGCTACAAGATAAATACACCCCAGTTTGACCTACTAAAAGCTTGTTCCTTGCTATTTTGACCCCCATAAACCATTTGTTTACATATTTATAATGTCATTTTTATTAGAATAATAATAGTTTTTTATTCAAAATGATTTTTTGGAGAAAATTCTGTTAAGTAAATTTGATTCTTTGATATTTTTTATACTAAAGCATCTAAAATTTTTCAACCATCTTGCCACTTTTATTATGAGAAATTTTATTCCACATGTATTTTACCATAATATTTATTACTCAGGGGTTTTTAAAAGAACATTTTGTTATTTCAGTTGACAAGTAAATATATATATTTATTATATAGGATGTTGCAAAATATGAATGCATTGTGATATGGCTAAATCAAGCTAATTAACATGTATTTTATCTTTCACTTTTTGTGGTGAGAATATTCAAAATATTTTTTAGCAATTTTCAAGAATATGATGCATTGTTATTAACTATTGTCAGCATGATATCTAGGTATCTCTTCAACTCATACCTTCTGTCTCACTGAAATTTTGTGTCCTTTGAATCTTTCCAACCCTGTACTTCCAGCCTTGTGGCCACTCTTGTACTCTCACTGTCTATGAACTGAACTTCTTTAGATTCAACATACAAGTGAGATTATTTATGTCTTTCTGTGCCTGGCTTACCTCATTTAACATAGAGGCCTCCAAGTTCATACATGTTGTCAGAAATGACATTTCCTTCTTTTTATAAGACTGAATAATATTCTGTTGTGTGTATATGCCACATTTTCCTTATCCACTCATTTGTTCATAGACACTTAGATTGATGCCATATCTTGGCTATTGTGAATAGGACTGCAATAAACATGGGATAGCAGAGATCTTTTTGATATACCGATTTAATTTCTTTTAGATACATATTCAGTAATTGGATCACTGGATCATATAGTAGTTCTATTTTGAGTACTTAAGGAACCTACATACTGTTTTCTTTCTTTTTTTTTTTTATTAAGTCATTTGTACATAGATCATAAATACATTTATGGCATTATGGAATCTGATGTAATAGAATTTTGTACAAATTGGAGTGCTTCAACAGGGCTCACCCCTGGATATTCCAGTCACACCCCCTGTCTCTCTGGGCAACCAGAGGAGGCCGGGCATCTTCTCAGGTGGCAATTACTGGCGGAACAGATCTGGGACAGAAACACTGGCTCCATGAGTAAAGGGTTTGTCTGAGGCAGTACCAGCCTGCGTGGAGCACGGGGACTAGAAAATGCGTACACAGAGCCAGCAGATTCCCAGAGCAGGGCCGACCCAGAGGACAGCTTTACTGAGCCTAAGACGCACCTGGCCCTCAGGGGATCATCAGCATAGACAAAGGAAGGCAGGCAGAGGCTGGAACTAACAGGTAACCATGCTGCAAATACAAACTACAGCTGAGATGGGACAACAACACAGACAGGGCCTGAGGCACAGGTTCTGTGAACTCAAAACAGCTTCTCTTCTGCAGGGGAACTTAGCTGGGACAGAAACAAATTCCACAAAGTTGTTCTGTTCTGTCAGTACTATCAATCAGGGGCGGGACTGGAACTGAGTGAATAGCTCGAGCCTCCATTAAGCACCTGAGGTTGTCAGGCCTCACCTCCCCCTGCCAGATAGTGGCAGAGAGCAGCGGCCTGGCTGAGAAAACATAATCTCCCTGTGATTCAGGCAGGTACAAACCACTGGTGTATTTGCTCATTGGAGGCAACTGGGTCACAGCCCTGTGGAGTTATCATTGACTGGGTGTGACAGGGGGGCAAGGTGGGAAAGGAGGCATCAACCTTTCTAGACTCATCAATTTTCTGGGTGGGTCCTCCTGACCTCACAGAGCACCGGAGCAAGTCATGTTTGAGTTGTCAGCAGACCCCTGTGATCTAGTTGCCAGAGACCTTTTAAACTCTCCCACCTGAGACAGGTGCTGATTGAGACAATTGATTGGGACATTTTGAACTGAGCCAATCGCCTGAGGACTATCCAAGTGGTACCCTGGGTCTGTGGTTGTAGGAACATTTGATTTTCCTTTTCCAATTGTTGCCTGTGGGGATCAGGGTGACTTAATTGCTGGTATTTCTCCTCATCTGAGACTTTAGAGTAACTTTCAGAGCAACTATTTCACTAGGGTCCCACAGAGACCAGTTGAAAACAAGACAGAGCCACTTAGCCCCACCACACCAAGCAGGTCCCCAGTTTCTCAGGCTGTAGCACTGTGAGTCCTTGGCAAAGCTCCAGGGAAAAAGGTACAGACACCAGTTCCAGCTTTTGGGCAAAGGGCTGGTTAATCACTATTCCTGCAGCTCTGAACCCAACTTTTCTTTATCCACTCATCTAGTCAAACAGTGTAAAATAATCATGGGGCGGAATCAGTGGAAAAACTCTGGTAACATGAATAACCAGAGTAGATCAACCCCATCAAGGAAAGATATGGTAGATGTAACTGAAGATCCCATTCATAAACAGCTGGCCGAGATAACAGAAATTGAATTCAGAATTCCGATTGCAAACAAGATTAATAGAATGTAGGAAAAGTTAGAATTAGATATTCGAGGAGCAATCAAAAGTTGTCTCAAGTATTCAACGAATTCAAAAACAAAACCACCAAAGATGTTGACACATTGAAGCAGGTATTTGCAGCCCTCAAAGATCTGAAAAATACAGTAGAATTCCTCAGTAACAGAAAGGAGCAAGCAGAAGTAAGGAATTCTGACATTGAAGACAAAGCTTTTGAATGTCCCCAAACTCTCAAAGAAGAAAAGAAATGGATAGCAAAAATGGATAATTCTCTAGGGAGCTATGGGATAATTCGAAGAAGGCTAACATCTGCGTCATTGAAATCCCTGAAAGCAGTAAAGTGGCTTTGCAAGACACAGAAGCTCTTCTCCATAAAATTATGAAAGAGAATTCTCCAGACATGCCCAGAGATTCTGAAATTCAGATAGCAGACAGTTTCAGAACCCCAGCGTGACTCAACCTGAATAAGACATCCCCCAGGCACATCACAATTAACTTCACTAAAGTTAATATGAAGGAGAAAATTCTGAAAGCAGCAAAATGTAAGAAACTATAACCTACAAAGGGAAGAATATTAGAATGACTGCAGATCTCTCTGCTGAAACCTTTCAAGCCAGAAGAGGTAGTCATTGAATTTAGATCTCCTAAAACGAAATAACTTTCAACACCGGATCCTGAATTCAGCTAAAATGACTTTCATTTATGATGGATAAATAATATACTTTAATTACAGTAACATGTTGAAGAAATTTGCCATAACCAAACCAGCTCTTCAGGATATTCTCAGAGCTAACCTCCATAATGTCCAGCACAACCCTCTACCATAAAAGTAAACTTCACTCAGAAACTTTGATCATACTCCAACTTCCACAGTGGTGAAAGCATTAAAAATGTCCATTGGACTTCTGAAAAACTCGATACCCAAAATTTACCAGGCTTATCAATATTCTCCACTAATGTGAATGGCTTAAACTGTCCTCTAAAGAGCAAAGATTGGCTGATGGGATACAAAAACTCAGGCCAGATATTTGCTGCATACAAGAGTCTCATCTTACCTTAAAAGATGAATATAACCTCAGGGTGAAAGAATGGTCGTCCATATTTTAGGCAAATGGAAATCAGAAAAAAGCAGGTGCTGCAATTCTCTTTGCAGATACAATAGGCTTTAAATCAACAAAAGTAAGGAAGGACAAGAATGGTCACTTCATATTTGTTAAGGGTAATACTCAATATGATGAGAATTCAATTATTAATATTTATGCACCCAACCAGAACGCGCCTCAATTTATAACAGAAACTCTAACAGACATGAGCCACTTGATTTCCTCCAGCTCCATAATAGTTGGAGATTATGGCAGTGTTGGATAGATCCCCCAATAAGAAGCTGAGCAAACAAATTTTAGATTTAAACCTAACCATCCAA
>CAUYPK010030285.1:0-12232 GCA_963574355.1 Loris lydekkerianus
GTTTATTAGCCCGCCTGGACTGGGTAGTGTTTGCCTGTAATTCTAGCGACGGAGGAGCCTGAGGCAGGAGGCCCACGTGCGCCCAGGCGTTTGTGGCGCCAGTGACCTCTGAGATTATACCAGTGTGCTCTCCCCCCCCCCCCCCCGTGCAAACATACAAGACCCTCTCTCAAACAAAGAGAGAATCAACCAGTTCCCCTTTTAATTTTCTTTTTTCTTTTTTTTTTTGAGACAGAGCCTCAAGCTGTTGCCCTGGGTAGAATACCATGGCATCACAGCTCACAGCAACCTCCAACTCCTGGGCTTAAGCGATTCTCTTGCCTCAGCCTCCCAAGTAGCTAGGACGACAAGCACCTGCCACAACGCCCGGCTATCTTTTGGTTGCAGCCATCATTGTTATTTGGCAGGCCCAGGCTGGATTCGAACCCGCCAGCTCAGTTGTATGTGGCTGGCATCTTAGCCACTTGAGCCACGGGCACCAAGGCCCCTTTTAATTTTCTTTTCCGCATGGCTGTATTGAATTAATCTGTCAGTTTCTATTAAAAGATACTATACAGAAGTGAGGAAGGCAGGAAGTAGCACAGGAGAAGTGTATGCTTGGGTCATTTTCTAATTTTTATAACTTAGTATTAGGTGTTTGTTTTTCATGAAGAAAGCTAATTATGACATCAGGTGATATGAGGCACGTATCTATGTTAGGTTCACAAGAAGTATCTTGGAAATTAATTGATAGAGGAAAATCTAGTTTTCATTGTGGGAGATGTGTTTGAGTATCATGAAGAGTAGTTTGTGAGTTGGGACTTCAAAGTGCAAAGAGAATTCAGTAGGCATAAATGGGCAGCTTTGGGCATCTCTGGCTAAGAAATCAAATATACAAAGGCATGGGAGTAGCAGAAGCAATTGTTTTGGTTAAAAAAAGATGTACATATCCATGTTTACATATATTTTTGTCAAGTTTATTGTAAGCACTGACTTTCTAGTTCCTGTTGTGATTAATCAGCTTAGGATCATGTATTCGAAATATTAACAGCCACAAATTACTTAATATATAACAGGCAGGTGCTTTGTTTAATTATATAATACAGTAATCATGAAAAACAGGATTTATTGTTTGTCTTGCACACAAATAAATGGAATATCAAATCACTGAATCTGCCCCAGGTCTCACAGCTAGCAAGTGGCAGCAATTTCAGGATTTGAATCCAGGTCTGTTAGTTTTAGCTATGGTCTATCATCACTCTTGCATGTAGTTAACATAAAGCATTTTGAAGTACAAAGAAGGCACATGTGTTGTTTTTAACATCAGAGATCCAATTTAGAGTGCTGTTGCAGAAACAATTTAAGTTGTGTTCTATCTGGAAAAGGTAGAATTATATCAGTGTTTGTGGCTGTTTGCTATAGTCTTGACATTTAATTTCTCTTCTGAGTCAAGAGGGTAAAGTAGGTAAAAGTTCATAGAACTCTTTTTCCTTAAACTCAACAATAAAAATGAACTAAAAATTGAGAATGGCACCATTAGGAAACCAAAGAATCCTCAAATATTCATACCGTAGATTTTGAGGCATGTCTACTGGTTATAAAGAAATCTGAACCCAATCCCCAAAAGTCCCCTAGATCTCATACCTATTTCTAACTTATAGCAGGCATAATTTTTTTTTTTTTTTTTAAATTTTTGAGTGGATTCAGAAGGCCTCTACCAATAGTTCTTAACTAGGAAGAACTAAGGATTAATGGTCATGTGTAGTCCATGGGAAAATCAGGAAACTCTAGAATATAAGGTCTGTGAAAGAAGAGAGTGCGTCTACTTTTGCACCATGTTGTTTCCCTGTACCACATATCACAACACCTGGGATGTAGTGGATGCTCAGTAAATATGGTGGGATGGGTGAGCTCTGAGTATTCATTTCTGTAGTGGAGAGCTAATCACAGGAGAACTGAAACTGGAGAAAACTGTATCCATGCCACATTTTAATTCTCTCTAACCCTGTTTACAAATCAGGAAAACTTAGTCTATTGTGATTTGTTTGCTTACTGGAAAAAATGACTGCAATCCTCCAGACAGGCATCTTACCCATGGAATATATGGCAGAAAGCCAGTAATTATATATAAAAAGGTGTTCAGAAACTGTGTACTAAAACTGAGATTATCTGTTTACTTGGGGTTCTTAACTAAATTTTTAACTGCTACTATGCAAATTTGTTGAAAACATTCAAAACAGAGGAATATAACCTTGTAAAATGGGTCTTCCTCATCTTTTTGAAATAATTGTAATCCCTTATAAATTTTAGTACATTTTTCACAGCTGCCTTTCCCTAAGAATTGTAATTAATATATTGTTATTTTAATGAGTAGAAAATTAATGAGTAAAAAATAGGGCCAGTCTGGGTAGGTACTGAAATTTAGGAGATTTACCTTAGTGCCCTTGAGCCTTTCTCTTTTTTTAATTTTATTCGTCCATACACAGAAGATCTCTCACATTCATTCTGTCATCTTCCCTGTTTCACCATAAAAGCTGGTGATAAGATCCAAGGCATTATAATGTAAAGAAGTTTAATGCTGAGTATCTTGGACTTCTGAGTCTTTAAAATCAGCACTCCCAGATAATTACTAGTGGGGATGCAGATTCATTATGCAGATCGGGTGGAGAGATCCAAACTTTAATTAAGCCCCCAAATCAAAACCAAGCAAAACCTAGAAACGGCATTGGTGAGGACACATGGAAATAAGTACCAATGTGTACCTAATGCACATAAAGCACATACGATGGGAATGTAAATGGGTGGAACCATTTTGGAAAGCAGTTTAACTGAAAATTTCAATTTTTCTTTTAACTCAGAAAGTCTACTTCTTGGCAGTATACCCAGTGAAAGCAGTGAGATATATTCATCTTGATACTGTTCATACCAAAAAGTTAAACATTCTCTAAGTGACCAGTGAAAGAGAAATAAGGAGATACCTCCGTCCATATCTTTGCTTTGCCTTCATTATGCTTTTCAGTCCCTCTCATGCCTTTATCAGTGTCACTTTTTTCACTGTCTTCATATCTTATAATCTTTAAATTCTAACTTGAATTTACTTTTCTTATTACTTAAATTTGAAATGATTCAGTTTGGTCCTTTAAGTATTTTTGTACTTTATTTTATAAATTAATATACATTGTAGAAAATATAGAAAGTAATAAAAACAGAAAAACATCAGTAATAATTCTATCACTGAGGCAGTAATTATCAGTGGTATAGTTTATTCTAGTCTGTTTTTTTTATTCTTTAACAAGTTAGATCATAATGTAGATTAAGCTCTTCATATCTTTATGCAGTATTTTGCCATATTATGTAAACACAAATGTTAACATGCAGTTAATTGTATATGTATACATATCATAATTTTTTCAACCATTGTGTTCGTCCATTGTTGGACACTTAAGGTGATTTGAAATTTTTTAACTGTTAAAAATAAGACTGATATCTATTTCATTCATAAAACTATTTGGTTTGAAAAGGGAGAGTGAAGATAATATTTTAAGTTTTATAATTTTATAATTAAATCATTCTTTTCAGTGATTGATACAATATGTATCTATATGGAAAGCAAAAGAGAATTAAAGAGGTTACAACAACATTCCACCTAGAGCTATTTTTCTTGGATTTTCTTTTTCCTTTTTAAAATTATTTATTTATTTTTTAGAGACGGGGTATTGTTTTTGCTTAGGTTGGTCTCAAACTCCTGAGCTCAAACAATCCACCAGCATTGGCTTCCTAGAGTCCTAGGATTATAGGCATGAGCCACCTGGCCTATTTTTGTTTTTATTTATACATAAATACTAAGAGAAATTACAACTTTATGTTCCCAGTAAAGTCTTTCAAATTTGACTCCTACATTCCAATGTCATTCTTCTGGCTAGTATTGCCACCTCTGTTATCCTTTCTTTGTGTGTTTTGTTTGTTAAAGACAACGATGAACCTCTCTTGAGTGGATTTGGTGATGTATCCAAAGAATGTGCAGAAAAAATTCTTGAAACGTGGGGAGAACTGCTGTCAAAATGGTAAGTTATGATAGAATAGTTCTCCTTTTCATCTGCAATATTCATTTTATGGATAGAGAATCTTATGTAACTATAATATTCCATTTTGCAACCAATAATAGAAACCTAAGGATAAGGTTTGCATTCTATAATCTCTATTTTTAGAGGTTTACAAGGGTAATAGTGGAGGTTTGAACTCAATTTTATAATATCACAAACCTAATAAATTTTTATTGCTAGAGGAAATATGTACCCAAACATGGAATTTATTGGCAGAGTAGATAAGGAAACAGTTCTTTATGTTGATGAGGTTAGGCACCATTGACTAGTTGAGATAAGACAACCCATAATAATCAGAGACATTTGAAGGATGTTCACACAATGCATAGAGCCACAGTAGAGACCCCAGGTAGGATTTTCTCTTACCTGTGGTAAGCACCTGTAATGGTACAGCAAAGAAAAAAAAAATAGCATGTGTTATCAATTACTTTTTCTATTCACACAGAAAATTCAGGAATTTCTCATCAATTCAAGAATAGCTTGACAATAGTGTTAACAGTATCCTGTAGGCTATTTTAAAAGATTACATTCCTTTCAGATATTTATTAATAAGGAAAGGTACTCTGATATGTCAGGTTTGTGAGACATTTATGTACTTTTCTGCTTGGGTATGATGCTAGTATATACTGGAAAAAGCTGAGCTTGAAAGTGATCCAAACACTTCTCAATTTCTGAGACTCTGGTTATTGAGATTGTCGTATAATCTCCCTGTGAGCCTGTTATTTTGGGTTTTGATTTTTCTCAGAAGTTTTACTTGTTATAGTCTTTTTACTATATTCCTGGTAAAGCTTTGTCTTAGCATTTTAAAAAACTATTTCATGCCCTAAGGCATAGGGCATTGTCTCCTTCTAGCCCTCGCACAATGCTTTGCATTTTTGCTAAAACACTTTCTACATTGGGAAATGTCAAATATATACAGGAGGAAAAAAAAAAACAAACCAAAGTATGGTTTTGTGTTTATGTAAGTGGTTTTAATAACTGAATTCTGCAAAAGTCCCCCAGGATAATAGTTCTCTTACATTTTTGATACTTCTTTGTAATCAGGAGACAAAACTGTAAGTGCTCTTATCACAATTATATTTTCAGTTCAGTGAATTTGGAGTGTTTGGGATGATGTTGGCAGGAATTTCATCTGTATGAAAAGGTTTTATACTAAAACAGAAATGTAATTGAGTCTTGTAATGGTTACGTAATAGTATATTTCCAATCATTTAGATTTAGCGTTTAGACTCTGACTTATATTAGATGAACCCACCAGCATTTTATACAATTAAACTTAGAATTTGTTTTGCTGTCAAGCTTTCTTATTCATGTTATTCATTAACACATATCCTCCCATTTCTTTAAATATGTTTACTGAGCTTCCATCTCTGTCAATTGCCTTTGTGGTTTTTAGACTGTTTTTGCTTGTTTTTAATCATATCTTCAAAGGTAATATCATACTCTCTTTTTTTCAAATCATTCCATCATTATTTTTTTCCATAATTGTATGTATTCTGTGGATTGGCAGCATTGCAATATCATGGAATTTTAAAGGATGATAGACCTTCCTTCAGATCCTCTCTCCTGCTTTCAAGCTGTATTATGGTCTTAGACAAGCTCCTTACAGTTGCTATATCTGTTTCTTTTCTTTTCTTTTCTTTCTTTCTTTTTTTTTTTTAAGGAGTCACTCTAGGTAAAGTGCTGTAGCATCATAGCTAACAGCAACTTCAAACTCTTGGGCTCAAGCAATTCTCGTGCCTCGCCCTCCCAGGTAGCTGGGACTACAGGCACCTGCCACAGTGCTTAGCTATTTTTCTTGCTCAGCCAATCCCCCTACCTCAGCCTCCCAGTGTGCTAGGATTACAGATGTGAACCACCATGCCCGGCCTGTTTCTTCTTTTAGAAAACAGGAGTGTATATAATTGCCATTCAGGATAATTGTAGATTAAACATATGGATGTTAGGGTTATAATTGTAAGAACTAAAGAGTTTACTGTGTACAAGACCCTGTGCTTAATGATGTGCTCTATTTTAACTATAATAACCTTATGAACTAGTATACATACGAGGAAACTGGCTCATAGGTTTTGCCATTCTAGTTAGTAAATGTCAGAGCTAGAATTGTTAACATAGTCAACTCTGATCCCAAAGCTGGTTCATTTAACTATACATTAGATTTTAATGGCAGTATTACTAATAGTGTCTTTGAGCTCTAATTCTCTAAATCCTTTTAGTATCACTCTTAGTGGATAACAGAACTAAATGTCAGGATAAAATAGGATGCTGAGTTGGATTGATAAAGTTAATATTATCAATGACATAAAATTCCTAAAATAATTTTACCAAAGTAAATGTAACATTGGTTAGCAAACTTTTTCTGTAAAAGGTCAAATAAATACTTTAGGCTTTGCAGGATAATAGTCTGTTGAAGCTACTCAACTCTGCTATTACAGTGCAAAAGCAGTCATGGACAGTAACCTAAACAAATAAGCATGGTTCTGTTTCAAAAAAGTTCATTTACAAAAACAAGTGGTGGTCCCTGTTTGGCCCCATAGGCCATTGTGTACCAAACATTGAATAATTTTTGTTCTTTCTGCTCATAACGTCAGCTTTTATATATA
Source organism: Loris lydekkerianus (assembly GCA_963574355.1). Taxonomy (NCBI): domain Eukaryota; kingdom Metazoa; phylum Chordata; class Mammalia; order Primates; family Lorisidae; genus Loris; species Loris lydekkerianus. The sequence continues at coordinate 6,686 of CAUYPK010030285.1, forward strand.
TTTTTTAAATCTAAGCAAGGACAAAACTATATTGAATTGTCTGTAGCTCTCACATTTAGGGTACCAGGGTCACAGAATTATTTGTAAATGTATTGTGCAGAATTCTTAAGAATTCTGCAAACATTTTGAGAAAAATCTCAGACCTTTGTATACTTTGGTAGTGCTTATTTTGTGTCAGTAACTGCTGCCTAAATCTCATAGCCACAAGAGCTTTTTTCTTTTTTGGTTTGCTTTTATTTAACAAGAAGGCTGGGCATAGTGGCTCACAGATGTGATCCCAGCCCTTTGGGACACGGGGGTGTGTGAATTGCCTGAGGCCAGAAGTCTAAGACCAGCCTGGGCAATGTAGTGAGACCCCCATTTCTACAAAATAATTTTTTTTCTGTGAAATACTATATTTTCACCAGGGCAAAATTCGGTGGGTACAGAAATGAGCTTTTAAAAAATCTGGATGGCATTTGAGCATACAAATCAAGGCCAAGGACTGAATTTCAAACCATTCCTCTAGTACTTGACCAAATTCATTCTGGGTGAAAGCAGAAGAGACTAAAGGGATTGTGGGGGAAATGGTTGAATTTTTTTTTTTTTTAATACAGAATTCTGCTTTATTTACTCAATGCTGGCTCTCAAATCATAAATCAGCTATTGCATAGCAGAGCATTTGCTGGTGTTAAAAATTTTAGGAATTCCTCAATCATTTAATTCGCCTCCCTGAACCTTTTTTTTCCCTTTTATAAAACTGGAGATACTACTATCTACCTCAGATGGTAATTGTGAGGATCAAATAAGATATTATGTGTAAAAGCACTTTGTAAATTTAGACCCAACATTTAGACCAGTTTTATTGTCTCAATTTTATAGATGAGATAAATGAAGCCCAAAGACTTTAGGAACTAGTCTTAATGTTACAATAGTACACTCACCATTCAGAAAAGTTACATGAAGGAAAGTATTGTAAAAACTTTCCTTCATGTATTCAAGCATACTTGAAATATTTTATTTTAACTTAGAACATATACAATTCACTTGTCAATTTTGATGTAGGGCCAAGTTCTTGCTGTTTAGTATGTATCTACTAATTGAAATTTTGCTCTTTTTTACATAAAGCATAACCATAAAGTACCATCTATGATTTCTAGTTTTGCTTTTGTTAAAAAAATAAAAAAAGTAGAGTAATAAATTAAAGATACTTAGGAAGCAGTTTTAGAATCCATGTCGATTTTTATTTTTTCTTCCCAATGTCTTATGGTTATCTTGGCCACAACTAATTCAACAGCACTTTATTTTTTTTTCTTCATTGGTATGTTACCTTATCAAGTCTTTGTAAATAATTTAGTTCAGTTTTCATAAAAATAATTTTCATAAAAGTAACACTTATTTAGACAATCTTCCTTTTACAAACTTACAGGTTATGGTTTTATTTTTAGGCATCTCAACTTGAGTGTGAGACCAAAGCAATTGTCATCCTTAGTAAGAAATGGAGTTCCTGAAGCTCTTCGAGGAGAAGTCTGGCAACTGCTAGCAGGCTGTCACAACAATGACCACTTGGTAGAAAAATACCGCATTCTCATCACAAAGGTAAGGAGATGATAATTCAGCTTTAGTGCTAATCCTTTTAGAGATTTGCAATGAAAAGATTATTGTGGTAATGTAACTTGCAAGAATTTTTTATAATTCCTTTAAATAAGAATATTTATAGTATTATAATGGTATACTTCTAACTCAAAGATGGTTTTTTCTGTTGCATAGAGAAGGCATAGATTTTCTTCCTTGATTAACTTTACTTCAGAGACAAAGGGTATCTTTTTTAACTGTAATTTCATTTTTTTGTCAGGTAAGGTGTGCTATGCTGTGTGTAAAATTTTTCTTTCATTTGTTTTAATCCTTTTCACTCTTCACAAAAATATGCTCTTGGTAAACAAGACCTAGTTCTAGTTTCTACAATTGGAAGAAAATAATTCTGTAATCCTTTTTATAATATTCCCTTTTCAAGTTTATGCACACCTCAAGGTTTTGCAAGCAAAGCACAAAAAAATATTTCTTGTACAAGCATACAAAGATTTAAAGTAATATTCTGCAAGATTAGGCAGTATTTTTTGCCATTATGTCCATGTTATTTGTTTTAGTTTTAGTTTTCTACATTCTTTTTTTTTTTTTTTTTTAAGACAGAGTCTCACTATGTTGCCCTCCATAGAGAGCTGTGGCATCACAGCTCACAGCAACCTTCTACTCTTGGGCTTAAGCAATTCTCTTGCCTCAGACTCCCAAGTAGCTGGTACTACAGGTGCCCACCACAATGCCCAGCTATTTTTTGGTTGTAGTTTTCACTGTTGTTTGGCAAGCCCAGGCTGGATTCAAACCTGCCAGCTCTGGTGTATGTGGCTGGTGCCCTAGCTGCTGAGCTACTGGTGCCAAGCCTAGTTTTCTACCTTCTTGAAGTGTTTATTTTAGGAAACAGATTCTGCAATAGTAGGCAAATCCCAAATCTGAGCTAATGAATAGATTGCTCAGAATTCTTAATATATGAGAATTTTTTGGTGTCATAAAAGGTGAAATCCTTTCTTTAAAAAATGTTAAAATCTTATAAGGTATGAATAATATCTCTATAAAGTTGTTTTTTAAAGATAAAAACAACAAAAATCTCCTTATGGAGAAGAATTGCATTTAAATGTGAGATATGGGACCTTTCTTCAGTAGAGAACGATTTTTATGTCTTCAGAATAGTAGTATTCCTTCTCATCATCTAGTTTCAGACAGATGTTATTTATATCAAGAAGCAATATTCTGATTCTTTCCTTTATGTTGATATTATTTAATGAGCATTTATTGAGTACCTGTTACAGGCACAGTGTTGAAGCTAGGTTAAACACAAAAGCAATTATCTGTCATATGATAAAATGTCTGAAAAAGCAAAATGAGAGCCATCAAAATGAGTGATTGATTCAGCCTGGGAAGTCTTTATCAGGAATATGACATTTGAGATGGATCCTAGAAATGAGCCCCTCAGGCTTGGCAAGATGGGAAGAATGGAACCGTTGAAGAATCAAATTATATAACCTGTATAGTTAGCAAAGGTACACCTAGTTGATTATTTTCTTTTTTTGGCAAATTATATTTTGGACTTCTAACACTGTCTACTTTTCCCTTTAAAGTCCTTTGAAATAGTTTGTCAAAAATTATTTCTTGAGAGTTTATTGCTTTAAACTAAATATTTTTAGTAAGGCTATTAATGCAGATAATTTAAAGACATGAAATATCTGTGATTGGATTGCTTTTTGATTCCATGAAAATGGTGACAATCTGTTTCTAGAAAAAGTGGTTATATGACTAATAAAATAAGATATATTTGATTAACACATTAACTAGCATGTACCGTATATACTCGAGTATAAGCTGAGTTTTTTTCGGCACAAAATTTGTGCCGAGTTCGGGTTTTTCAGCACAAATTTTGTGCCGAAAAAACTCGGCTTATACTCGAGTATATATGGTAAGTTGTATTTGACTTATGTTAATTTTGAGCCCAGAACCTCATAAAGCATATATAACTCACACATCTCTTTACCTTTTTATTTTCTTCACTTTACCTGTCTTAACCTAATAAAACACTATGGCCCCAAGTAAAAAAAAAAAAATTTCTATTCTGGCAGTCAATATGTTCATGATTTACGTATATTGGTGACATACTGTTTTGGGGTGAGATAAGTACCACCGATTCAAATTAGAATTTCAAAAAGGAATCTTTTATTAACTGTGGGGCTGTCTCAGCAGACTAAGGCAGACTAAGTGAGAGAGCATTGAGGGGTCTGAAGTTGGGGTTTTTCTAGTCTGAAAGTTGTCAAAGGGCCAAACAGGTGGACTGAAAGTTAGCGATTAGAAGAAAAAGAAAGTTGGCAAAAGAAGCAAAAAGTGAGCACAGGGTCACGATGACCTCTTTTACAGAAGCAAACCTTGCAATTTAGCAGATTAGCAGATAGGTAACATAAAGGTCACGTAAAGCAGATCTGGCAACACATTAAGCAGATGTGACAATTAGCAAATAAGTAAAACAATTTGTCACATCACTTAGCTTGTTAACTCTTATTATGACAGTACCAGGCCCATTCGTTCTTATCTTGTCCTATTCCAGCCCGATCTGGACCAATCTAAGATAAGAGTAAGGGTGCCTGTCATCATTTCAGAGTTATGGTATTCTCATCTTTTTGTCCTTTCATCTTTTATCCTACACGGCCCCCTGGTGCAAGTCGGTGGCTGCGGTATCCATCTTATGGGGGTGATGAGGCACCCATCTAATATACTTTGTATTTCACATTAAACATCATATTATTGTACATATGTCTAGAATCTTAAAATGCTTTTACATGTATATATTAGTTTAAATTGCTGGCAGATGATCAGAAAACACATATTAACCATCATAATGTTTGCAAATTTTTTTAAAAAAAATTAGAATGATAGTGCAAATTGGTATTGCTTTACTTTTGTCTTCTAGAAATAACAGTTATCATTGTATGGGAATGGTAATTTACATTTTCTAACTTTGAAGATTTTTGATGGGGGGGTCTAGGAAGTTGCTTTTTATTTTATTTATTTATTTTTATTTTTATTTTTTTTCTACTTTGTGGTTTCAATTTTTTTTTTTTATTGTTAAATCATAGCTGTGTACATCAGTGCAATCGCCTGTACCCATTCTAACATGCACCATAGCGGTGGCCCCACCCATTACCTTCCTTCCACCAAAACCTCCCCCCTCCCTTCCCCTTCCTTGGCCCTTTCCCCATAGTCTTGTGATATAGTTGGGTTATACCCTTCATGTGATAGCTGTAATTTAGCTTCATAGTAGGGCTGAGTACCTTGGATACTTTTTCTTCCATTCCTGAGATACTTTGCTAAGAAGAATATGTTCCAGCTCCATCCATGTAAACATGAAAGAGGTAAAGTCTCCATGTTTCTTTAAGGCTGCATAGTATTCCATGCTATACATGTACCACAGTTTGCTAGTCCATTCGTGGGTGGATGGGTACTTGGGCTTCTTCCATGACTTAGCAATTATGAATTGGGCTGCAATAAACATTCTAGTACAGATGTCTTTGTTATATTGTGACTTTTGGTCTTCTGGGTATAAACCTAGTAAAGGAATTATAGGATCGAAAGGCAGGTATATTTTTAGGTCTCTAAGTATTCTTCAATCTTCCAGAAGGAACGTATTAGTGTGCATTCCCACCATCAGTGTAGAAGTGTGCCCTTTTCTCCACATCCATGCCAACATCTCTGGTTTTGAGATTTTGTTATGTGAGCTACTCTTACTAGGGTTAGGTGATTTCTCAAAGTAGTTTTGATTTGCATTTCTCTGATGATTAAGGATGATGAGCTTTTTTTTCATGTGTTTGTAGATTGTGCATCTGTCTTCTTTAGAGAAGTTTCGCTTCAAGTCCCTTGCCTACCCTGAGATGGGATCATGTGTTCCTTTCTTACTAATATGTTTGAGTTCTCTGTGAATTCTGGTTATTAGACCTTTATTGGAGGTATGTTCTCCCATTCTGAGGGCTG
>CAUYPK010030291.1:0-27741 GCA_963574355.1 Loris lydekkerianus
TAAACATTCTGGTACAGATGTCTTTGTTATATTGTGACTTTTGGTCTTCTGGGTATAAACCTAGTAAAGGAATTATAGGATCGAATGGCAGGTCTATTTTTAGGTCTCTAAGTATTCTCCAAACATCCTTCCAGAAGGGACGAATTAGTGGGCATTCCCACCAGCAGTGTAGTGACAAAAGCACACACCTACATTTGCCAAAGGATGTGAAGAGTGGAGGCCTCCGTCTAGTGTCTTCACCCAAGGAGCTGTGCAAGATAAGACAAGACTGACTTTCACATACCTTCCCAGGCTATGATGTGGCTTCTTGTTAGGACATGCAGAAGCTGTAAGGTGACATTATAGCATGAGGCATTTGGCAATCAATGGCCATAACTTATTCACTCAACAACATTTACTAGCTATTTATGTACTGAGCCCCCACTATCTGCCAAACACTGAGGCGCGTTCTAAGGGCCCAGGCATGAGTGAGAGAGCCTGGAATAAGAAGTTCATGTTCAGAGCCAGAACCAGGAGACGAAGGATGAGTTGGGAGCCGCAGACGAGGGGTTGGGGACAGGAGGAGGAAGACACGTTGTTGTCTTTTGTAAAGACAAACCCTGCGGCTGATGAAGTGGCCTCCTCAGAGAATGCCTGGTAAATGCTAAAAGCAAGATCAATTTCTGCCTTTTTCTCTGTGTAGAGAAAGCTTCTTGACCTTGGTGGAGGAGCCCCTAGCTATGGAGCTGAATGTGGCTTCATTTTTACAGCTGGAATTTACACGCAGCTCTGCCCTCCCACTCTCTCTCATGGCCAGGCTTCCTTACAGATGGACATTGGAGCCTGCTCTGATCTTCGGGGCTCCCTGGGCTGTGGTGGAGGCAGGGTGGGGGCTGGCTCCCAGCTTGCCCCTCCTGCCTGGGCCTCTGCCAGCTCACACTCTTCTTCCTCCCTTCTTTCTTTATACCTCCTGTCTTCTGTGACTGTTCCTGCTCAGACCTCCCTCTCACCCCCTTTTTTAAGCATTGCCCTATTCTAGACCCTTATTTTTGATGACAGAATCACAGATAATACTGGCTGAAGCCTGGGGTGCTCCTTGCCTTCCAGTTCCTCTCCTACTGGCTGAAACCTGGGGTACTCCTCACTTTCCAGCTCCTCTCCTCACTCCCTACTCTTCTCCAGCTCTGCGACCAGAGTGACCCTTTTAAACATAAGTTACGTCCCATCACTCCTTAACTTACAACCCTTGAATGATCTCCATTCTTTCCAGGAGCAGAAGTCAAGCTCCTTTCAGAGGAGGATAAGGCTTTCCATGACCCAAGCCCTGGCCACTGTGCTCAGCCAGCAGTGGTCACGCCAGCTTTCCCGGCGGTCCTCACATGTGCTGGGCATGCCTGGGGCAAGGGCTGTGCTCCTGTCCCTCTCATCAGACACCTCTGTTGCTTTGATGGTTTCTTGTCCTTCATCATGGATCAGCTGGGCTACAGAGAGCTAGCCAGGAGAGGAGATGGGAACGACACCCCATGTCACCTTCTCACAGCGGCTGTCCCTGGCCACCTCTTCCTTTCCCTCTGGCCATCTCCAGCCGGATTACGTGGTTGGATTGTTTTCTCCAGAGCACCCATCAGCTGGGTCTGGGGACCCATCACTTCAGAAGCCTTGCCCCCCTGTCCTGTTTGTTTCATTCTTCTTTCCATAGTATTGGCAAGGTGACTGCCAGCTCCTCCAGGCTTCATTCCCCAATTGGCATCCCCAGAGCCAAGAACACACTGCATTTCCAAAGATTCTGAAAAACTGCAGGAGAGAATGCTCAGTGGACCACCCTGCACATGGTGGGCTGCCCGCCACTCTGTATACTGAGGGGAAGGACTTTTCTGTTCAGCCAGGCCGAGGGCCCACATCTGACTCTGGAAAGGAAGTAGGGGAAGAATCAGCCCCAGCCAGGACACAGGGCTGGAGACTGGACAGAACTAGTTCCCCAGGAAAAACCCCAGGAAAAACTAGTTCCACAGTCACCAGGAAACAGGGAAATGGACGCTGGGTAGGCAGAAAGCACCCACGTTCCGCAGGCTGGGTGCACTTTTACTGTGGGCCTCTTGGAGTGAACTTCCTCTTGTGACCATCCTGTCTGCATCCTGCAATCGTTTTGAGCTCATAAATTATACCCGGTGATGTCTTTTGCTCCTGTTGTAGTTCTGAGGTACTTACAGGTTCAAGTCCAGACTTGGTAGATTAGCATTAGAAGCTCACCTCCAATGGCCCAGCCTTCCCTGTCCACCAGGCCTCCTTGCCTGCAAGCTCTCTGTCCAGCCCTCTGGGCGTGCTGGCTGCCATCCTGTGCCCTTCATGGGCACTGCTCTCATCTATCCACACCGCACTACCTTGCATTTGAGAACTTCCTTCCATGTCTGGACACCCTTTCCTAACACACTTCAGCATTCATCACCCCTGGTGTAGTACATCCGTCCTCTCAGGGTGTCAGGCGCTCTCTGGAGGCCTTGCCTTCCCTTCCCCCAGCCCTACGGCAGCCTAGTGGGCGAATTTCACGTTTCCATTTTGCGTACCGCTCAGTACCAAAACCCAAGGCTCCCGCGGACTGAGTACGTGTCAGGCTCTTCCCCCGCAGTGTGCCTTCCTCTCTGAGTCTTCCAGATGGAGGCCGAGCCTGTGGGATGTGTTGACCTTGAGGAAGAGTCAGTGCGTCACCTGAGAAAGCTAAAACCCGAAGACTCGTCACTCACTCTGTCCCCACCTTCTCTCCGTCTCCTGCACTGTTAGGCTGTCCTCACCGGGGTTGACGGAGTGGCCCAGATTGTTCCCATGGCCGGTTGTCTTCTGGAGACCCGTGTCAAGGCCTTTTCATCTCGGCAGGGCTGGAGGAAGGGAGGAACGTGAATGTTCAGAAAAGCAGGGTGACCTGCTTTCAGAGGTCAGGGACCCCCGCCAGCCTCTCGGATTCTGCAGGGCTGCGGCGAACACGGCCTGGGAGCCTGGACAGTGGCCTGTGTCACTCTCAGCCCTGTGACCTCAGCTGGGTATTACTGCTCATCTCCCTGTGTCTGGGTGTTCAAATCTGTGGAACAGGGACCTAAAGTGAGTTTCACAGGTATGGTGCAGATCAGTTGGATAAGGAACCAAGCAGGTTCTCAGCGTGCCAGATGGATAAGCAGCACTCAGTAAATACCGACTGCAGCCATCGCTGAGCCGTCGCTCTGCCTCGGGTGGGTTCTGCCGCTCATCCCTGCCAGCGTGAGGTCGCCCCATAGTGGGCGGGGGGCCGACAGCAGGGAGGGGCAAAGCAGGTGCCAGCCAGGACAGGTCCTGGGGGCTCCTGAGGCAGGAGCTCGGCTGTGCTCCATCTCTGAGTGGAAGCTTTGACTTTCCTGCTTGTGTGGATCCCGGGACATGACCTCCTGTGCATTGCGATGGTTCCCTGCTGCCTGCGGAGTGGAAATACTGATCCCCCGCTCGGCTCTTGCTCACTCCTACCAACCCCTGCTTCCTACTGCAGAGGCGAGCAAGTCAGGAGGGCTGTGCTTGGTTTGGAGGCCTCAGTTTTATTAAGCTCAGCCAGCCCCCAACCCCCCATTTTCAGCAATTTCCTAGATGACCAGATAGAATGGGCACGTCGATGGGGATATAACCCGTGTTCTACGGAACAGAGCACCTTTGAGTGAGTGGGAATCAGATAAAACGAGCAGTGGCTCTTTGAGACTGAAATTCAATCATCAAAATAAGCCTTCAGCCATTCAGAACCTTCTCTGAACCATAAACAGATCTAGAAGTTGGAGCCATAGGACAGGGAGGAATTCACCACGTGGTATGCCAAGAGTGCTGTGGGAGGGCCCCTCCAATGTGGGGAAACTGCTGGGAGGAGCCCGCAGAAGGAGTCCCAGCCAGAGCTCTAAAATGTACATCCTCATATCCAAATACAAAAGGATCTCAGAAGTCCTGGAGGACAAAACATGTTTGACGTGACTTAGCTGAGCTTCTACCTGATTAGGCTGGCAAGACAGCCCTTTCTTTCCTGCCTAACAACAATTAACACTCCATAGAGCTATTGCTTCTCAGAGCCAATTATGAAGAGTATAGAGTTATATGCTCTTCTGTGCTAAATTCTGTGTACAAATGTGGGAATTCATTTATTCATTCAAACGTATTTTTGAGAACCTGCTGTGCCCCAGACACTGATGGAGAAATAGTTGAAAGACAAGATCCCTGCCCTCCTGGAGCTTATGTTCTCCTGGGAAGAGACAGACCATAAGTAAATATGGAAAGCGTTGGATACATGGGATGGTGGTAAGTATGGTGGAGAGCCATAATCACTGTTTGCTGAGAAACTATAGTGATAGACTCATGGTTTAGGTAGAGCGGGGGGTGGGGGGGTTATCCAGAGGAGATCAGCCAAGCTCTGTGGCCTCGGATAGAGGAGCACCCCAGGCAGAGGAGAGACCAGGACGGAACATGCCTGTGGGGTTCAGAGGGCTGCAAGAACATGCCAGGGAGCCTGTCGAGGGAGAGGTGAGACAGAGGAGGAGGGGGAAGGATTCAGGGATAGGAGGAAGAAAATTTTTAAGAGGCTCTGAGAAGGGGGAGGCCAAGGAGGTGAGGTGTGGAAGAAGGATTTCAACTGGGCCTAGAGGACAGTGGAGTGTGTATATTCAGAAGGAAGACATCAGAGCTTTCTAGACGTGAGCAGCAGTCGTGAAGGAAGGTGGACGGTGAAGAGCAGAGGACCTGCTGTTGTTGGATGTGGGTTCCACAGGGACAGGATAGGGAGTGGCAGTCTTCCCTGTGACACTGTGTGGCTGTGTGTGTGCTAACAGCACATGTTAAGGGAAGAGTTCATTGGCAAGAGAGGGAGAGTCAGTCAGTGACCTCGCACCTTCCGCTGCACCAGAGGGGACTATGGCAGCTGCTATTTCCCATGACAACTTGAGGAGAGGCAGGCAGCTGGTCTCCATGACATGCTACACACTTTTTGTCTAAATGCCTCCTTGTGGCCACCCCTTAATGAGAAATATATTTAGTGTTACTGTTCATTATATTTTAGAAATGGGGTGACTTGAGAGTACTTAGATGCTCAGAGTCTTCCAAAAAAAAATCAGCTCTTGGGAGAGGAGCCGAGATAGAGCTGCACAGCTCTGTCCTTTCTCTTGCTGTGTATGATTCATTTTCAACAGCTGGCCAAGCATTCTTTTTCTATTTTAATTGTGGTGAAATACACATTACATGAAATTTTTCATCTTAACCATTTGTAAGTGTGTACTTCAATAGTGTTAAGTGCATTCACATTTTGTGCAACCGATCTCCAGAAGTCTTTTCATCTTACAAAGCTGAGATTCTGTAGCCATTAAACAATTTCCTATTCTCCCTCTCCCCAGCTCTTGGCAACCACGTTTTCCTTTCTGTCTTTAGGAATTTGATGGGCCAGGTACCTTGCAGAAGCAGAATCAAAGAGCATTTATTTTTCTGTGACTGGCTTTTCTCGCTTAGAATAATGTCCTCAAGATTCATTCATATGGTGGCATGGGTCAGAATTTCTTGCCTTTTTAAGACTTAAGAATATCCCACTGTAGGTATAGTCTATATGTTGTATAGACTTTTGTATTATAATTTTAATTATAATTTTGTATTATATCTGCCAGTGGATGCAAGATGGGTTGCTTCCACCATTTAGCTACTCTAATACAGCTATAGAAACGGGGGTACTAATATCTCTATGACACCCTGTTTTTAGTTCTTTTGGGCATACACCCAGAATTGGAATTTCTGCATTGTATGGTAATTCCATTTTAATATTTTTGAGACACCTCTGTAATGTTTTCCACATTAACCAAAGCATATTACATTCCCACCGGCAATTCACAGGGGTTCCCATTCTGCCCATTTCTCCCCAACACTTATTACTATTTTCAGTTTATTATCATTATTATTTAATAGCAGCCATCCTGATGGGTGTGAAGTGGTATCTTATCAGGGTTTTGATTTAAACTTCCTTAATGATCAGTAATGTTGAGTGTGTCTTCTTGTATTTATTGGACACTTATATATCTTTTTGGATAACATTCTATATAAGTTCTTTGTCCACTTTTCCATTTGTTAATAGGGAAGGTTGTTTATAGCCAAACATTTTTAATGATCACAAAGCTAAGCTCATAAAATAAATGTAATGAAATTGAACCAAGCAGGACTAACAGTTGATCACTCAGACTCCAAAATTCTAGCTGGCGACTTCCTCACTCCCTCACTGCCAGAATCAAACTTCATGCTCACAGTGGCTGTGAACACCAGTAGTCAGAAATTCCCAACCCCTAAGGAATGACCAGAGCTGGCCTTAGGACCCTATCTTTGATCCAAACTGAGGCCGAGGAAGAAATAAATTTGTGTTAAAAACAAAAGCCCACAACCTTTTCTTGTGGCTTTTCCCATTTGCAGTCAGACAGGAAGTGTTTCTACTACAACCACCACCACAGTTACTCCCACATCCCCTCTAACCACGCTACTGCCCTCAGACATGGATCCAGGGCCTGCTGTGTGTCACATGTGCTCCCCCTGGCCCTGGCTGCATCTGGCACCCCCATGGCTGGAATCCAATCTGCATTCAAATCCCTTAGGTGAGAGATAGCAGTGGGGTCGATCACCTGATGGACTAAATAATCCAAGTTTTGAAAACGAGAAGAAAGTGTGGGTGTTTCTTCCTTTCCTTCTTTTTTTTTTAAATTTTTTCATCCATACAAGAGAATAATAAAGCTTGTGTTTAAGAATTTTAAGCAGAAGCTTCAGTCAGGCTGGGCAGTTTATAGAGATTAACTTATCCCCTTGGAGTGTTCAGAAACCAACTGTAAGGCTCTCTCAAGCCAAGCAATTTTATAATTAAGTGATAATTGTTTTCTGGAGGGTTTTTTTTTTTTCTTTCTGGGTAGCCGAGAGAAAGATAAACAGCTGCAGGAATCAATAAGTATCAAGGTCATAGGCTGAATTATTTACTGATTCTCTGCTATTTATCGCCAACTTTCCTCTCGACAAGAAAAAATTGTGTCGACTTCACAGAAGATTTAGAATGTACCTGGTTTAGTTTCATGGCTGCTGTTACCGTCTTTACCCTTTTAATGACTGAGCAACTTTGCCACCTCCCTATCAGAGCCTAGAGAGTGGGAGGGGCTGAGAACAGTCTGGCTCACTCATCCTCGGCTGGGGCTCTGAGCTGTAGGAAGTCTGGGGGCTGGAGGGGGAGGGGCACAAAAGATGTGGCCGAGTGTGCTTAGCCCCGTAACCGTGTACGGTGTCTTTCCAACAGGTCTCCCAAACTTCTGCATCAGCTTCCTCCTCTCCCTTATGGATTCTCCATTCTGTAGTCAAAGTGATCTTTTCTAAACCCAAATCTGTTACTTCCCTGTGAAAAAAAGTCTTCTGGGACTTCCTTACTCTCCGAAGGGCATCTAAATCAATTTACATTCCTGTGGGTTCTACAACAGCTGTCCCCTCCACATGCTCCTGGCCCCCATCCTGTTGCTTCCTGCCCTTCCTCTTTAAATTCTTGCCGTATTTCTTTCTTCCTTTGTTCTTGATTAGATCATAATTGTGTACATTACTGTATTCAGGGAGTACAATGTGCTTTGTATTCCTCAAGCCAACCAGGCAGTTTCTCCCCAGATTCAACTCAGTTGTTGGGCTCCGGAATGCCCACCCTCTGCTTCCCCGCCAGGTCCCACTTGTGTTCTGCCAGCTCCCACCTTTTGGCCACTTCCTGGAGCCTCCCAGAACACGTTTCTCAGACTCATTACTGGTCTCGAGTCACTGGAGGTGAGAATGAAACTTACAGAGAGTCTATTATACCATTAATAATAGTTCGATGCCTAACCCGTAAGAAATAGTCTGTAAATATTTGTGTAGTTAATAAATGAGTCTCATAACTTACCTGGACCCCGGAGAAGGGACGAGGGCCCAGGGAAAATGTTGCCTAGCAGAATGTTGCTGTAGAATTCTGAGCCTGTTTCAAAATATCTTGCTTGCCTCTGATTGAACCTCTCACTGTGACCGTTTAAAGGAAGCACAATATTTTAAAAATTGGCATTAACACTGGTATGTTGAGAGACTGTTAACCATTGAAAAGAGGACTGAAATTTCTCTCAGCAAAGCTGCCCATTTCCATGTATGCTACTATTGAATCAACTTGTATATCATCTTTAAGGAAGAGACCTGTGTCAAAACTGTATCAAAAATGTCCACTTCTGGATGGGTCACCAGCTCTTCAGAACATTAGCAGACTGGTCAGCAGATACAACAGTAAAAAGAGCTTAGAGGGATGGTTTAATCCAGATGCATCTGGCCTCTACCAATTCTGAATTAACTGAGTTAGAAGCATTCACAACCTAAATCAAATCGACTCCTTGTTATGTAATGTCCTTTTCAGGCACATTCACAGTTTGGTTTATTCTCTTTCGGCAGCTGAGGCTGATCGATATCTCCAGGATGGCTAAAACACTCTATAGGCCTCAATGATGGAAAGCTATTAGAGTCATTTGCTGTGAACAAAATATCTGGATAGACAACTCAGATTTTTAGTTTTCATTTGGAGTCTTGGGTACTTTGCAGCTGAATCTGAACACAGTTTTCTGTTGGAAGGCTTTTGCTCTCAGGCCCTGGGTGTTAATACCGACTCTAGGCTGGGGACCAGACGTTCTTGTTCAGTGCTCTCTTCGGGCTGTGAGTGGCTTTGAAAGAGTTTTGTGATCCCAATGAAGGGTGTGGATTCAATGGTGCATTCATTCTCTCCTATTCCTTTCTCCCTGCTCCACCCCAGTAACTATTAATGAACTCAGAATCAATCTGTCTGGTTCCTTGATGAGATTAGGGGACCTTCACTAGTCTTGTGACTGCTCATAGCAAACCAGATGCAGCAATCAGTTTATTGTGAACTCGCTTTCTTTCTCTGCCTCTCTGCTATTGATTAAGTAATGCCACCCTGGGGCTTGTTCCTGATAATGCAGCTTCAGAGAAAGCAAAGTGATGGGTCTCCACACAATCCCAGCTATTATTCTCCATCCAGACCCAAGAGCAGGAATGGCTCAACTTAAGTAAGGTGATGTGTTGATGCTAAGCAGTCCCTCTTGAGAATCTTGGTTTTAATCTGTGATAGTGTTTACTTTGAGAAGAGATTTTCCAGGAGCTGGGAGGCTCTACAGCCTGTACCACTGGCTACTGAGAAGGATTCATATGACTCTATAGAAAGGGATCCGATTCAGCTTTGCCAAGTGTTCCAAACTCTAACCCTTCACATTATCTTAATTGTTCTAATCCTAACATCCAGAGTCTGGTGAGTAGTAATGTCTCCATAATGACTACTAGAAGAAAAAAAATAAAAAGGGCTTAGCAAAAGGAAAGTGCTAGAAATGGAAGCAGCTGCAACTGAAAGCTGCATTTCCCGGAAAGCTGCATTCCAGGAAAAGCTGCATTCCAGGAAAAGCTGCATGTAGAACCAGGCAAATGATGAGGGGCTCACTGGAATCCGCACAGGGTGGAGACTGGGCACACTTATTCTCTTTCTTGGGTCAGGCAGGTGACAGCACCTTAGAAGCATCAAGGGCTCATCCCAAACCACACAGATTAACCCTTGAATCTACATATGCCTATTTTCCCCCAAATTACAAAACACTGTTTTAGAGACTAGCAATAAACGGTTGTGTTTTAAAGAAAGACATTGACTCTATCATGGATAAAATGAGTAAGAATCAAAGTAGGGAGGTTGGGATTGGATTCTCTTTATAGAGTCCTTGTCTCCACTTTTTTTTTTTTTTAAGTGGTAGCTGTTTTCCTCATTGTTTTCTTTATATGAGAATAATACAGGGATTGCATGAAACATTTGAGTTACTAGGCAGATTTATCAACTCTCTTGGGCAAAGAAAATTAAAGAGGTACTATACAGTATTAGGTAGGGTTTATTCTAAGCTGGTATTATAAAGAGAGCCGCTCAGCAAGACAGTGCTCAAGCAAGAATAAAAATGGCCTGTGGCTCAGTGAGTAGGGCGCCAGCCCCATATACTGAGGGTGGTGGGTTCAAACCCAAGCCCAGCCAAACTGCAACAAAAAAATAGCCGGGCTTTGTGACAGGTGACTGTAGTCCCAGCTACTCGGGAGGCTGAGGCAAGAGAATCGCCTAAACCCAGGAGTTGGAGGTTGCTGTGAGCTGTGATGCCACAGAACTCTACCAAGGGTGATAAAGTGAGACTCTCTCTCTCTCTCTCTCAAAAAAAAAAAAAAAAAAAAAATTAGACATTTTGAAACAAGCGCTTCTCAGTCAGTGGGAAGGTGGACAGAAGTATGAGGCTCACAAACCAGTTCTTTTTGTCATAGTAGGAAGTGCCAGAGCTTTGTCACATGACCACACAGCCAAATAAGGCTGGGGTATCAGCCTTCGGTGGTTGTCAGTATTCCTAGGTAAAGGATAAGAGTTATGCTATTAAAAGAAGAAGGGCAAGACAGTGTTGGTGGACAACTTGCAGGTTCTGCTACAGGCACGAATAAATCAAGACAGCTTAGAACTCAAAACATCAGTCTATTGTTTAGATTGGAACAGGTGAAGACAAAAAGAGTGGTAAAGAGAGCTGCGGTAGGTAAAAGGACGTAGGCAAAGGGAAGCAGACACACTGTGTGCATCAGAAGGTGGGATCCGAACAGGAAAAGAATGTGCAATCTATGTTCTAGTTCTTCAGATTTCTGTCTTTCTTTCATCCATTTAGACCATCTATGTTTAATAGTTGATCTAGTTGGTTTTAAGTCTGCCATCTTGCTACTTCTTACCACTTGTTTTTGTCTTGTGTATTCCTTATTTTTGCTTTATCTTTTTTTTTTTTTTTTTTTTGCTACTGTTTGGATTAATTAAAGCAGTGGTCCTCAACCTTTTTAGAACCTGATACTCGTTTCATGGAAGACACAATTTTTTCCATGGAGGAGAGGAAGAGGTGGGATGGGACAGGGGGCACAGTTCATGAGGTGATGAGACTGTCTTGGTTCCCAGCAGGCCACCAACTAGGATCAGGTTGTGGCCTGGGCCTTGAGGACTACAGAATTAAAGGATTTCCATGATTCTATTTATGTCCATAATTGGCTTATTAGACGTACATTTTGTTTTATATTCTTTTAGTGGGTTGTTCTAGAGTTTATAAAAGGTATTTAAGTTATAGACTGCCTTGAAATAATATAACATTTCTTCTGTAATGTACGACCGTTAACCTTCCCATTTTCCTCTCTCATTCCTTGTGATGTTGTGATCACACATTTTACTTCTACATATATTATAAAATCCCATTATACATTGCTATTTTTTGCTTTGAACATTTATTTATCTCTTAATTACAAAAAAAACAAACAAACAGATATTGGCCGTTTTAAGTGTCCTTTACTTCTTAATGTAGGTCCATGTTTCCATCTGGTATTATTTTCCTTCTGTCCGGAGAGCATCTTATTTCTTATAGGAAAGATTAACTGGTAATAAATTCTTTCAGCTTTTGTGTATCTGCAAAAGGTTTTATTGTGTCTTCATGTTTAAGGGCTGTTTTCACTGAATATAGTTTTCCTTCAATATTTTAAAGAAATTGCTCTTTTGGTTCAAAACTTACATGGTGTCTCACTCTCATTTTTATCTGTACAAAATGTGACTTAGTGTTTTCTCTATGTCACTAGTTTTAAGCAATTCAATTATGATGTGCTGCAGTGAGGCGTTCATTGTGTTTATCTGTGTCGAGTTCACTGATCTTACGTCAGTTGTGAATGAACAGTTCCTATCAAATTTAGGAAAACTTAAGCCATATGAGTCTTTTACATAACTTCGTATCTTGTTCTTTCTTCCCTTGTTTTTGCTGCTCCTGTTCCATGTCCGTTAGACCACTTGACATCGTCTCCACATGACTGTGTCTCTCCTTACTTCATTTTCAGTCATTTTTCTCCGGGCGTTTTACTTTGCACAGGTTCCATGACTATGTTTTCATGTACACTGATCTTTTCTTCTACAGTATCTAATCTGTTGTTAATTTCATTTTGTGAAACCATTACTGTGTAAATTGTATGTTTTTCTTAATTTTTAGGGCAAAGGTTGGCAAACATTCTCTGTGAACAGCCAGATAATAAATAATTTAGTATTCCCAGGCCATATAGTCTCTTTCATAGTCTGTTACTCAGTAAGAACTCAGAGGGATCCACATGCTGATTTCTAAAGCCTTTTTTTCTGTATAGTTCCCCTTTTCTGAAACTGTTTACCCCTTGCCACCCAGGTTCCTAAAACTGTGTTCCATTTCTCCTTGACTCACCGAGGCTTAGTTAGGGTTCCCCTTCCTGAATGCACAGTGTAAATATTTTCTTTAGAAATTTTCTCTTTCAGAAATTACCATCTTTTCTTGTCTGTTGTTTTAGTGCCTGAAAATAGTTGCTTTGTGTATTTTTGTTATATTTTCTCATTGCTTATTGTGGTCAGTTAAGCCCAATTTTTGTGACCCCATCATGGTGAGAAGCATCAGTTTAAGGCATCTTCTAAGCCCTTTGAAGAAGAAATGTATGGTGGGCTACCCCTGCCGTATATTTCCATGCAACCTCTCAGTGTGTCTTTCTGTGACAAAGGGGCTAATTATTCAGCCTCTAAACAACACATGAGTAACAAATGAACAGATATTGATGGGATTGGTGACCCCTGGCCTGTTTCATGGCCTGACACTACTCCAGGTTCAAGGATATTTGGCATTATATGATTATGCAGAAATAATAGCTGTAATCTGAATTCTTTTTTTAATGGGAAAATTGATATTTACTAAAATAAATATGCAGGTTAACCAAAACATTCTTCTGAACACCACTGGCCAATTGTATTACATGGCAGAAAAATGGCTGAAGAAAAAGTTTACTTAAATCTCAAAATGACGGTAGCAGGTATGAATTCAGTATGAATTTCTTTCCATAGTCACACTAGTTTAAAAACATTTCTAGTATGTGTCCTGGGGTGCCTGTGACTAAGAGGGACAAAGCAGGCATGATCCTGGGTCAGGGTGTAGTGTGTGTACACAGGGACCTTAAATGAAGCCCAGAACTTGTAATGTGATGCATGATTACAGGGGTTATCTATCGACAGAGTGTTGGACAGTCACTTAAGTTGTAGATGAAAGAACTACAACTGTACTTCTGATTTGTCTTTTAGCTCTGCAAGGTTGGAAAGCAGACAGGACTTGAGATTGCGTGGATGTAGAGTTAGTACTCATGGTCTGGATGGTGAATTAAAGTGCAAAACACCTGAGGCATTTGGGTCCTTTATTTTAGTAATCAGGGTTCTTTGTGGGCTGTCTCTAAAAGTGGTCCCACACTGGGTACATAGTCATATGAGGGCTTCTTTATACAAGACACTTCAGAAGATTTATAGGTGGGCATTATATTGACAACCAAAGCATCAATGGCTTTATATTAATAATGTTAAAAGGGCAAGGCTGGAGTTTCCAGGCAGAAAAGCCAATATAACAGCAAGGCATAGGACCTAAAGGAAGCGATTTCCAAGCAGTTCTTGGGGATGACTGAGGGACCAAACATAATTAACAGTTTATTTTATATAGCTTAAAATTGTAACTCTTCCTCATTAGAATACTCTGAACTACCTTGAATAAAACTAAGTAAATTTTGGTATTAAAAACAGAGGTATTTAAGAGTGGGATAAGGCTTTATCTGAATGTAATCTTTTTTTTTTTTTTTTGAGACATAGTCTTACTATGTTGTCCTTGGTAGAGTGCAGTGGTGTCACAGCTCACAGCAACCTCAAACTCTTGAGCTTAAGTGATTCTCTTGCCTCAGCCTCCCAAGTAGCTGGGACTACAGGTGCCTGCCACAACACCTGGCTATTTTTTGGTTGTAGTTGTCATTATTGTTTGGCAGGCCCAGGTCGGGTTTTGAACCCACCAGCCCCGGAATATGTGGCTGGCACCCTACCCACTGTATCTAAACATAATCTTAAAAGGATACTCTGGGTTGGCACATACATGCTCCTGTGTTTTTCCTTTTAACCAAAGTAAAAAGTTCCCTGTACATCAAAAATGCTGCACTGGAGATTATATTGGCTACCATTAGCTGAAACCAGAGAAATATCATTTGAATTAATTCAGGTAAAGCGACAGCTGTAGGGGAACAGTCCTAATTCAGGGCAGGGATTGAGGAGTGCCACTCAGATGGACTGTCATTGCCACTCTCAGCAGATAGAGTTCCTACAACAATCTGTGGAGTTCAAGTTCATCTGTTCCACTGTAAGAATGCCTTTATCTAGCTTTGCTTTCTATAGAAAATCTTGCTTCTTATTTGTGCTCCTTTTAGTTATCTTGGAAAAAAAAAATATATGTGCTCCTGTTTTGAGTTCATCTGAGTTCAAGTTCTAGTGGAAAATAGTCTTGTGCTGCTCTTTTCTTTGTCGCCAGATTGCAGGATTTGGTCGTGGGCTTTTGTCGTGGTAGTAGACCTGGCGCTGAAATTGCTCTGCATTTATTTGGAGGTGTACTGAATGAACCAGCAGTTTTTCTGCATAATGAATATACAGGGACGAATTAGACATACTTGGCCCCCGTCTTCATGGAGCTCACAGTCTAATGATAGAGAAAAATAGTACATAGGCAGCACTCACGGACCCACACAATTACCTGGTTACAGCTGCGACAGTGGCTGTGGTCGGTGGGCAGGGGCAGAGGGGCAGGAAGCTGAGCGTGTTCAGAACTGATGTCAGGGATTGCACTTGGTCTGGAAGGTGAAGAGTGAGAAATGAAGGATGGTTGGATAGGAGGAAGGGAGGTGGGCAAGAGTCAGGTGGGGGTGGAGATCCAGAAGGGGGAAGGAGCTTGGCCCCCAGCATCATCACGCCAGCAGACGTCACCTGCCCCAGCATCATCACACCAGCAGACGTCACCTGCCCCAGCGTCATCACACCAGCAGATGTCACCTGCCCCCAACATCATCACTCCAGCAGATGTCACCTGCCCCCAACATCATCACTCTAGCAGATGTCACCTGCCCCCATCACACCAGCAGGCGTCATCACGCCAGCAGACGTCACCTGCCCCTGCGTCCTCACGCCACATCTCTGAGAGACGGTGCTGGTGGTGCTGAGGACCCCTCTGGAGTACGGGCTCGTTTTTGCCCAGCCTGGGGAGGATCCTCAGGGAGTGCCATGGATATCAGGGTTACCCTTGAGGGTTTGGATATTGTACCAATCCCACCAGCCCCAGCTGCTGCCAGATCTTCTGTAATTCCTCCTATTCTGCCTTTAAGAACAAAACTAGGTTTCTACTCCTTCTCTCTCCTGAGTTCCTGGGAAGCAGAATGGTTGTCTCTCAGAACTGACCTGTCCAAGAACCAGGAATGGTGGGATGGGGGATGCTAGGGACTAATTCTAATCGGAAATTAAACAAAAACAACGCATAAAACTCTATCAGAGGCACTATTATCTGGTCATAGACTCTTTTCAATTCTTGTTTAGCACCAACCATATTGAATATTGAACTTCAGCCCTGGTGTGGCCATGCACCACGTGTGTGTTGTAGCTTTGCTTGGTTTTGTTTTGGTTGGTTGTCTTAGCAATGGGGAGAAAGAAGCAAATCAGTAGAGGAAAATTCCTTTACAAAGGCTGAAATGCGCTTCGAGTTTTCTCTTCCCATCATTCAGGGTTAGATAACCACAAAAACACTCCTTTATAGCACTTAGGGCAAAAGATATTTTTAAAGTGTCTTCTATGGGAGACCATCTCTGTGATAGGATCATTTGAGACCAAAATTATTCCCATTCTACCCAAGCTTAGTTTCCATTTCTCATTTTAGAAAATTGCCAGAAAGTCAAAAGTAACACTGTCTATTTGGTCTGTGGGTTTGGGGCCAGACCACAAAATATGTGGCCTCAGTTTTTGATAAGATACATATGCAAAGTCAAATTAAGCATTTAAAAATCTTCATAACAGCTTGTGTACATTTATGTTTCTTTTTAATGTGATAAAAATTTGGACTAGCACTTTATGTCTTTTAAGATTTTTCTCATTTTCCTGGTAATTCTTTTTTTCATATATATATTTTATAAAAGAATTTGATCTACAACATTGGGAAAACAAAAAGCAAAAAGCCAAAAATCCAGGTTCTCTCTGCACTATCTATTTTTCACAATTTCTTATGACCCTATTTCAAATAAAAAATAAAATACAAAGGAACATGTCAATAAAATAGCTGGTCCATCACTACAGATAGAGAAATCAAAACCTTGGACTGAATCATCTACACATGGAAAGAACAAGTTTAAAAAAAAGAATCTTAAGTTCATGGACAGTGGCTATGGCTGGATTCCTCAGGATGTAATCTATTGCAACCTTTGTTATTTCTTTCTACAATAATGCTGTGTAAGAAAAGCAAACACACAGCTTGGTGGCATCAGACAATGAACATTGAGTCAGCTTCTGGGCAGCTCCTCTGGGCTGAGTCGTGTGTGTCTACAGTGAGTTGGTGGCTCAGCTGGGGACTAACAGGTTTAGGACAGCCTCCCATGGGTGCCTGGCCCTGGTCGTTTGGTCTCTCATTCTTCAGCAGATGAGCTCGGCCTTGTTCTCCTGACACACAGGGTTCCAAGAGAGCACAGGGAATGTTGCCTCTGGAGACTGGATCTTGGGACTAGTCCATGGTCATTCTCACTGCAAGGTCAGCCCAGATCCCAGGGGTGGAGAAATGGACTCCACTTGCAAGTGAAATGGATAAAGAAAGAGAAAGGCCACGTCAAAAATCAGTTGGCCAGGTCCTGGCTGATTCTTCGAGCGTCCACATTCTCCAGGATGTCAGGGTGACCTCAGATTTCAGATGCTAGTGCCTGACTTCCCAGCCCTACTGAAGTAATGTGCCTCTCCTTCGAGTGACCAAAATAGACACCATTAATTGATGACTCCACTGATAAACTCAGAGGTGGCCTTAGAATCTTTTGGAATTGGATTTGGGAATTGAAATCCATCCCTCAGCATTGCAATGATAGGCGTGTGGGAAGTCCCACAGCCCTTCAGACAGCGGGGGACATGTGCTATGTGGGTAGTCGGCGGTGGTTCTGGCCCTCTCAAATATTAATCTTGACCCCCTCACAGTTTACTGTAACCCAATTACAAGGCCCTTGGACCTCTCTCCACTGACTGAAAGGCAGAGGTCAGCCAGGGATTTTTCAAGGAAAGTGTGTGTTCTCTCACTTGGGGAAGATAGCACTGGGCTGCATGTAGGGTCCTCCGAGTTTCTCTGAGTTCAGACATGGTGTTATTTCTGTTTATTTCAGGTTAGCAGTGGTAATAGATGTGGTTGCAATGATAGAAGTCCTCAGGAATGGCCCAAGGGAAACCTGAATGCATTGGGTAGTGGGGTCTGTGTTCAGCCCATTGGTAAAATCCTAATTTAAATGCTCTTGGAGAATAGAAGCAAAAGGCAGAGGGAACTGGAAACTGGTAGCATCAGGATTTTCACAGCAGGAATGACATCCTCCCTCTGGACCATAGAGAGGCCTGCAGGATCGGAAGGTGTGGTGGACCAGCACTGGGGAGCACAGAGACCATCTGGGTGCATAGGCAAGATTCCTGAGAAGGAAAACAGTCTCCCTAGGTTGGCGTTTGCTGAGAACAATTACGAAACACTGGGAACTTAAGAGAAGCAGGAACTATTCATCAGCTTTTTCTCAGCGGTACCTCTGAGCTGGACGCTGGGAGGAGAACTTCACACCATCATATTGAACCATTGCCCCATTCCTGTGAGATCTCATTTCACAGAGAGCTACAGTGATGAACTAGGTTGCCCGAGGTTCCGCAGGGAATCAGTTATGGGGTCAATATACGACTGAGATGTGTGACACTGAATGTGTATCCTCAACCCTCCTCAGCCCTCTGCAGCCTGGACAGGATGTGAGAGCTCTGGAAAAGGTAAAGGTAGGCCTGGTTTGTTTCAGGGCCAGGCGCAGACAAACACCAAAGGTGTTCTACAGACTCCGGATGGAAGGGAAGATGGAAGCAGCTGCGGCTTGATCACGGGGCCCACCACGGGTCTGGACCACTTTCCTGTGCAGTCCCATGAAGACACAAGAGACCTCCAGGGGCCAGGGTTTGGGGCTCAGATGCACGAAAAACATCTTCAGGGCTGGGGTGCCAAGATTTATAGACTCCCTGGGCCTTTATAAAGCAATCAACTAATGGATCACACCGTCCAGTGAAAGGGAGCTTGTGTGTGTCAGAGCAGGTAGGGGAAGAAAAGGTGATCAGGAGGATATAAACAACTATTAGAAGTCCACCTGGCCAGTCTGTGTGGGCCAACATCAGTGACCTGACCAGCAGGACGTGGAACTGGGACACAGGTTTAGGACCTGGGGGGTGGTGCGGTCCGGAACAAGAAAGCAGAGAACGTCCACACTGCAGAGACAAAACACAACTGGGGACTGATTGTGAAGTGCAGCTCCTGTCTGGCTCCCTACGGCCTCAGTGACCAGCCTGAGACTGACCCTCAGAAGGTCAGCCTGAGAATCAGGTCAGCTCGAGATGTCCCATGATGATCCTTGAATGCTCCCCAGTGGGGAATTGTATAGGTGTCACCTCCAGCGTAGGCCTGAATCTCTGCTGATGTAATGGAAAGATCGAAATGTTCAGACATGGGGAGCAGAAGGCTTGGGGCAGGGAGATGGGAATCCAGATGGTTTTCCTAGCTGTAAAGGGGGAGGGACATTATCATTCTTGAGTGTCTTCTCGGCCTCTGCCCTGCTTTCACACAGATCCAAACTTTCAGAAACTCAGCCTGGAGTGGACTCTATTTAAATTTTTCTTTTATGTTGTAGCATTGAAAGAGGAAATTATCACAGGAATCTTTTTTTTTAACTGATGGATCCACAGGAGCATGAAGCTGGTGGAATTGCAGTAGAATCTCCAGTTAGACACGTCACAGGACTTCCCGGCCCCACAGAGCACACACGAGAAAATAAAGCAACTTCTGTCACAGTCATGCTCACTCTCTTTCTCCGCCCTTTGTTTTTTTCTCTTTCTCTCTCTCTGGAGCATTTTTTTCCCTCTTCCCTTCTGCATTTCACTCGTGGATTTCAGCCAGAGCCGGGAGAGCTTCATTACTATGAACTTGCTCGTGTCTGGAGGGATGGAAATGGAGACGGTGCCTTCCTGCGCGCTGAGGCTGCGGGATGACAACCTTATGTGAAATTTATGTGTTCTCCCCTTTGTTGAGCGTGACGATATTTCTGTACATTTTATTTCATCCTTTAAACATTTATGTTCCTGTGTTATGATTAATTAAGTGTAGTAAAATGAAGTGTTTGCAAAGTTAAAAAAATAAAAAACCCTCCCTCCTGCGAAGTCTTTGTACTCCACATCCTTTTTGCTCTTGCCAGTGCTGATTTCTTTGGGGTTTTTCTTCTATCTGTCACCTGTCTTTGCCCACCCCCACCCGCTTTCGTTCCCCTGGGCCAGAGCTTCAGGCCCCACTGTATTAAAGGATTTGCTGATGTGGGTGCTTTTAAGGCAACACGGGTTTCTTCTAACTAGAGAATCTTTCCCATCCCTCTCCTCCCCTCCTCTGTTCTTTTCTTCTCTTTTTCTTTTTTTTTTTTTGTATTTTATTTTTACATATACATGTGTTTATTAAGTTTCCATTTTTTGCCTTCACAAAACTAAAGAGGCTTGACATTTAATAACAATAACAGTGTTTAAGATAAGGACTCGAAACAAAAACCTTGTAAAGAAGGAACAAACAGAAATACATTCAGAAAAGGAATCAGAGAATTGCTGCATCAAACTATTAAGCAATAATAATAATATTAATGCAAAGAAAGTAACATTCACATTATCGAATAAGAGTATGTCCATTATAGAATGCTTTGACTCTGAGATTCATATAGAGTCATCAGTTAACTTCTTATTGTTTTTTTAAAGTCTCAAAAACTAGACAACTAATATTTATAAATAAAAAGTAAAAGATAATTTCAAAAAACAGATCATGCCAAATCTTATAGACAATAGAAAAAGAGGAAATACTTCAAAATCATTCTACTTGATCTGGATACACCTGATATTAAAATTGGAGGGAATATATTATTATAAAGGGGAAATTACAAACATATTTTCCTTATAAATGAGGATGGCATATCCCAGATAACATATTAACAAGTTGAATTAAAAATTAATGTTTAAGTAATATACTTTGGTCAAAATGAAATCCAATTTATGTGAGAATTAGTCACTGTTTTCTTGTCTTTTTTTTCTTATTTCATCTCCTTCCACTTCTCCATCTTATCCCTCCAGTAACACATTTTGTCAAGAAAACTCCAGTGACTAGCACTGTACTTGTGTAATGTCACAAGCCAAGAAAAATCCAATGGAAGGGTCCAGGGGTCTTCTTGCAGACCTACACCCCATATGCAGCCAGATAGAAAGTTGAGTTAGGAGACCAGAGCATTCTGGAAATATCATTTCTAACATGCAAGCAGCCTGTCTTAATGAAGTAGCAAAATACATGTAAAATTTACCCCCCTCCCAATTCATTGCTTAAACCTTCTTCTACTCGATTCTAAATCAGTCAGAAGAAAAGTCTTTATAGTGTGCTGTTTTAGAGATGCCTCAATACATGGTTTAGATGATTTCCTAAAGGCTTCCAGAAAAGACTTCAAGACACTCCCAGAATATTCATTTCTCTAAATCAGTAGTTCTCAAATGTCAAAGCTCAGAAGGCTCACATGATGGGCTGACTGCAGAGCAGACTCCTGGGCTTCCTCTCCAAAGATTCTCAGGTCAGCGTATCCGGGAAGAGGCCCAAGAAGCTGCATTTTAAACAAGGGCCCCCAGGTGTTTCAGAAGCAAGTGGCTTTGTGGACTACACTCTGAGAAACCCAGTTTAAAGGAGTAAAAGCTGTCATTATTCCTGAGATGAAAGTGAGAACAAAATTGTGGCTGTTGCCTAGAATCACACGAGTATGGGGGTGATTTCATTGCACGCAAAGTTCTGTGCTTGGTACTGAATGGGAGGTGGGAAATGGAAGCCGAGGCCCCTGTCAGCAGGTCCCTGTCTGTCCTAATTGCTCCTCCAAGTTTCCAGGCCAGGGTAATTTATCCGTGTCATGCTATACTTGGGTACCCTCTTCCACGTTCCCTTCTCTAGGCTGCCTATACTGGGTGTCTGACCACTGGAAAAACATAAACAAATCAGAAAAATAAGACAGGAAATACAGGAGTAACCATGGTAGTGAAAGTAGGAGGGGTGGTGTGAGTGTCTGATGAGGATCAGGAACCACATCTGTCCCAGAGATGTCTGTCCTGCCATCTAGATGGAACCGGTGCTGAGCACATTCCAGAGTGTGGCTTTTCTTTTAGAATTCTGTGCAAGTGGGAAGGTCATGAGGCCTCCCTCTTGTTTTTGCTCAGAAGTGGTGTTTGTCTGCTTCTGACTATAGCTGGGATGGGATCGCAGGGCCAGGATCTTGCAGGAGCCGCTGGGCGTGAACCCTAGTGTCCCAGCACAGCTAAACTCCCGGGCACTCATCCTGATTGCATGAGATCCAGATCTCCTACTTTCCTTCCTCTCTTAATTATGGTCTAGTCATCAGAAATTACTGGAATGTCCTTGCTGCAGGTCTCAGGATAAGATATTTTCCTTCCCTTTGTTTTCTCTGCAGACTGTGAACACGCAGCCTGAAGCCAGGCTGCTGAGATGCTTTGAAAGACCCACACGGAGCAGGAAGCTGCAGAAACAAACTCTTCACGGTTCTCTGTGGTTCACAGCTACCAGGTGGGAGCATGGAGATCGGGTGTGTGTGTGTGTGTGTGTGTGTGTGTGTGTGAAGGATTGCAACTCCCCCACTCTCTGGCCCAGTGAAAGCTGTAGGTATAATCCTGAGGCCCACTCACATGAACTTAGTGCAAATATGGTCATGAACCCTGAAAGGTTCCTCTGTGTATACCAGGTAGGCAATCCTGGCCAAGGTGTAGAAGAAACGTCTTTTTGTTTCTTGAGTACAAGTGGGGACAAGGCCCAGAAAAGGTAGCTGTCACCTGCATACATGGGGGTCATGATGTTGATCTGGAGTGCCTTAAACCAGAAGTTATAGGCAGACCGGAAATTGTTTCGTGTGATATTTTACTGGTTTTCACTCTGGTCTGAAAGGGATCAAAGTGTGCATGAGAAAAAAAGATCAGTATTAATTATAAATGGATGTATAATATTTAATCATTTTTGTCCCTTCAAATATATATTTCACATATCTAGTTTTGGAATGCCTGTTACGTGGAGGAAGGACCTAATATTTATCAATCGATTCTGGGTTGGGTCTTTTGATTGATTCATTGTTTTTCAATGATGCTGTGATATGTTTGTTTTGTATCCCCATGTTTCTTTTTCTTTTCTTTTTTTTTTTTTTTTTTGAGACAGAGTCTCACTATGTCACCCTTGATATAGAATGCTGTTGCATCACAGCTCACAGCAACCTCAAATTCTTGGGCTTAAGTGATTCTCTTGCCTCAGCCTCCCAAATAGTTGGGACTACAGGCACCCACCACAATGCTGGGCTATTTTTTGTTTGCAGTTGTTTAGCTGGCCTGGGCTGGGTTTGAACCTGCCACCTTTGGTATATGTGGCTGATGCTGTAACCATGGTGCTATGGGGGCTGAGCCGAGTATCCCCATTTTTTAACGAGGAAATGGAAACTGAGAGAGGTTAGGTTATGTTCCTTTTGTTGTTGTTGTTGTTGTTCAGCTGGTCCAGGCCGGGATTGAACCTACCACCCTCAGTGTATGTGGCTGGCGCCATAACCACTGTGTTATAGGCACCAAGACAGAGGTTAGGTTATGAATCCAGAATCACACACCTCGACCACCAGCGACACTAGCCTTGATTTCAGACCTACTTGGCAGCAAAGCTTGTGTTCTTTACCTGCTGCCCTGTGGCCTCTGGTCTTGATCTACACCTTCTCCCGGGGGCTGTGTGAGAGGTCACAGAGCTGAACACAAACTGCAGCCCAGGTGTGCCTCCTGGGACCCTCTCGACAGCCAGCCTGAATGGCAGAGAGAGGCCAGCTGAAGCACCTCTCTACTGTACAGAAGCAAAGTGAACGTGTCCAGTGAGCATCAGAGTGCCAGGTGCACTCACTACTATGACCGTTATTTCACGTTCCTATTGGGGACATTTGTCATGAACACTCCCCCCCTTACACGCCTCCTGCTTCTGTATGTGAACAGCTGTTCTCTGCCCCATGGCAAACACAGAGAGTCCCTCTCCCTGTCCTGCCAGGCTCTGAGGAGCCCTGTCCCTGGTGTCTCATGGGACGGGCGGCACAAGGCCCGACTCCAGGTGGATGTCCAAGGAGGTGAATGCTCCTCACCATTTATCATATAACAAAAAACTCTTTGGGGAGAAAATAAATTAAATCTGGACCAAAAAAAAAAGGGCAATCCTTTTCTCCAAGTTAATTAATTTGAGCACTATTTTCAGGGAAAGCGTTTCTTAAATCCCTATCGCTGAAGGCAATTTTCTTGCCACAATCACTCAGTGTTCCTGACAGAAAGGAGCATAATCACTCCTTGACGGAGGTGACTGGCAGAAGGAAGACTGAGGGGAACGCCGATTTCTGCAGTCACCGAAGGGGCTGCAGGAACCTGGAGGACCCCTGGCCCACCCCCCAGCCAGGGAGACTCAGGGGCTACACTCCCACGTGGTCTTTCCTGCAGTGCACAGGCACTGTCCCGGTTGCACCGACTGCGGAGTGTGCACGCACCTGTGTGCATTGTGTGTGCACCTGCAAGAGGGGGCAGTATGCCGGTGGATAGAGTGGCAGATCTTTGCATCCACAGGGCACCTCTGCGCTGTCCTCTGCAGGCCAGTTTGCTGGACCACACACTTAGGTGTGTGCAGCCGGGCTGCTGGACTAAGGGCTCTGGCAACAAGCACAGGAGGGTCACGTGTCTTGGGTTGTCTCCACCCTTGTCTGTGCCTCAGCCTTCTTTCAAGTCCAGGTGCCGTGGGGCTCTCCCTTGGGGTTGGGATTGACTATTATTGATGGGGAAGCTGTGATGGAGCTTTTCCCACACCTGGAAATAGCAGTAGGATCGGTGTGAGGAGCGCGCCGTTTCCCTTCTTCCCTGGAGGCAGTCGGGAATCTGGCTCAGCCCCAGTGCCCTCAGCCATTAGGAGTAATAATAGCTTCCATTAATCAAGCAATCAGGCACTAGGCTAAGCATTTCATGTGTTTGCATACATTATTTCTTATAATCCTTTCAACAACCTTGAGAAGTTGCTGTTTTAACCACTGGTTTGCAGATGAGGAAACTGAGGCTGGGCAGCAACGTGGTGATTCACTCAATTTTGCACAGCACAGCTGGGACCTGAGCCCCCAACTGTGTGGCTGTCAGAGGCCTGCTCGTACCCATTCCACTGCCATCTGTTATCTGGGTCCCAGGCACACCTTCCATCTGGGCTGATGCACAAGGAGCCACAGTTCAGGTCGGCCTTGACTGGGAGGGTCCCAGGGAGCCGCGGTTAAGGACTGCCTTGACTGGGGGGGGTCACAGGGAGCCACGGTTCAGGATGGCCTTGACTGGGGGGGGTCACAGGGAGCCACAGTTCAGGACAGTCTTGACTGGAGGGGGGGTCACAGGGAGCCGCGGTTCAGGACGGCCTTGACTGGGGGGGTCACAGGGAACCACGGTTCAGGACGGCCTTGACTGAGGGGGTCACAGGGAGCCACGGTTCAGGACGGCCTTGACTGGGAGGGTCACAGGGAGCCACGGTTCAGGACGGCCTTGACTGTGAGGGTCACCAGAATTAGGGATTTTTGTTTCCTACAGAACCTAAGATTGGTCTGTCCTTGCACAGGGTAAGGGCTTGTTCCTTCCCCAGGTAATAAACAGAGTCCACTTCCTCTGAGATGGGTGGGGAGATGCTGAGGGAGTGAAGAGACACCTGTGTGGGGGCTCCCAGGGTGGGGGCTGGAGAAAAGGACGCCTTCACTCCTTACCAGTCCTGGGCTTGCCTGCGTCATCTTTGAGCTTCAAATGGTTCATGAGGATGAAATACTTGCCTCTCAGGGTGGTGAGCATTAAGTGAGACTGTATTTAGACAGCTTAATACAGTACCAGGCTTAAAGAAATGCTCAGGAAAGGGTGGCTGTTATTATTAACTATCTCCTGGCCCGGGTGGCAAGCAGCAAACTGCAACAGTCCCTGAGGGCTGCTCAGGGCTCCCAGCCAGGTGTGTCTACATCTCATCCGGGCCTGCCAGACTCATGACACTGGACTCTGCTCTCGTCCTCTCTGAGGCTGACGTTCCTCATTTGCTAGATGGGAACTTCACTGCCCCTACCTGGAGGTGAACAGGAAAAGGGAAAAAGGAGGTCACCCATGTAAAACTCCCTGTGCGGGCCTGGCCCAGAGGAAGCCCGTGGTGCTGGGTGGAGATGGTTGTCGATCTGGTCAGCATCACTATTAATAATCCATCTGACCATGGACGAGTCACCCCAAGTTCCTGTGGAAACCCAGGAACTGCAAAGAACACCCTCCTTGCCTGCAGATGAGAATACCAGCACAATTCGTAGTTCCTTAGAAGAGGCAGGGGTGCTACTAAATGAGTCCCCTAGGAGTGGAGGGCATTTGCAAAAATTGTTTCAAGTCAGTCTTTGGCGTATAAAGCAAGGACAGCAAATGGTCTTTTCCTTAGGCCTTTTCGGTGTTCCTGTTTTGACTTTGATATGAGCCCAGCTTCCAGCTGGGGGATGCCTCTGTTCTCCCTTCTCTAAAGCACGTGGATTAGACGCCTGACTCGGGGGTCCTGGAACGTTACCTGAGGAGCGTCCTGCTAATCAGAATACAAAATACGTTCACTTTGCACCAGGCCTTACAGCTGTATCCCCATCCCTCAGTCTTTGTCTGTTAGACCAGGCCAGATTTAGAGGTTTTTTGTGTTTTCAGATTTCCTCTTCTATCTCCTAAATTTACAAATTTAAATTTGTATTCCTTTCCATTTCTGGGGCATATCTGTTCAATCCATCTATCCACAAATGTTTGTCTAATTCGGTAGCTCTCAAGCTAGTGTATGTTGGAATCACTTGGGAGAACTTCTAAAGACATGTTGGCACCTGAGTCCCATCTCAGCCCAACTGAACAGAAATCTGGGCCGGGGCGAAGAAGAGGCGTCCTGAGTTTTGTTTCTTTTTACAAGCTTCCCAGGTAACTATGCAACTCAGTCTGAGAATGAGTAATCTAGTTCTTAGCACGTGTTGGCAGGAATCCCAACCTTGCTAGGTTAATGAGAAGATGGGAAGTGAGATTGTGCCAGGAACTTCATCGTCAGCTCTATGGCAACATTCCTGTGTTTGCTTCTTGCTGCCTTTGGCTTTGAGACAGATCTGCGCGCTGGATTCCAGACATGGTGCTGTCAGTGAGCAGCGAACACGGTTCCCGGCCGGCAGCCCTGGCCTCCCCACTTGCTGCTTCCACACTGGCGTTCCTCTCCGACTCTCCCCAGGAGTCTGTGTGGCCCTGCATCTGTCTCAGGGAGCTTCCCCAGCCTGGCTGGCTTCAGAGAGGGGTTCACGCTACAGAGGACAGAGCACTTACACTCATGTCACTTGTAAACTGGTCCAACTTGTCACTGAGTGAGATATGAAATAGTCACCAACAGAGACAGAGGTGGCCCTTGATGTCCAATCTTGTCCATGTAAGGCCCTGTTTCATGAACTTGGGCCTTGTGGCCAGGTCTGCAGGACGATTAGCACTGGCCCAGACAGCCAGCATCTTTAGCTGTGTTCACCAAGGCAGACCGTGCCTGGGTCAAATGTACTGTCACATGGCTATTGCTCTGTCCTGATTTTACCTGTGAAATTAATTACTACACATTAGGGGCTGTTTAATACTTTAATGGAGCACTTTTCTTTAGCACTGTTTCGAGGGGGTGTGAGGAATCATTACCAAGTGGCTGGAAATGGATTTCATATGGGGAAAGAGGAGAGGCTGGAGCCAAGTTTGGTGAATTCAGAAAGCCCGAGGGAACTCCAGGGGGTCCCTATTGTGGGGCTCCCAGTGGCTGGAGAGCAGATCAGAAAGGAGCTGGCTGGGGGAGGATCCAGCAGGCAATTTTGAAAATACACATTCAGATCTGGATGGGTGAGAATACTCCACTGAATCTTGTAGGTGGCACCTGGACTCACACATTCTCCAGCCATCATACTGAGTACTGGCTTTGGCTCAGTGTAATTCTCACAGAGGGTTCCTCACCCAAGGAGGTGCAGCGTCAGCTTGAAGCCATGGACTTGGACTTAGATCACCCAGACATGAATCCCAGTCCAGCCACTTCATGGCTGTGTGGCTCCAGACAAATCACCCAACCTCTCTAAATTTCAGTCTCCATCTTTAAAATGGGGTTCTGCTCACTAGGATCCTGGGAGAAGAGGCAACATGCATAAAACATTTAGTGCTGTACTTGGAACAACTTCATAAAACTCAATAAGTGTTGGGCGGTGCCTGTGGCTCCAAGGAGTAGGGCACTGGCCCCATATAGTGGGGGGTGGCGGGTTCAAACCCAGCCCCAGCCAAAATCGGCCTGGGTGAATATTTTATGAGGAGGACTCCCGAGGCAATTGAAGCAGTATCAAAAATACACTATTGGGACCTGATCAAACTAAAAAGCTTCTGCACAGCCAAGAACATAGTGAGTAAAGCAAGCAGACAGCCCTCAGAATGGGAGAAAATATTTGCAGGTTATACCTCTGATA